>JASCZW010017294.1:0-17265 GCA_034211315.2 Aedes japonicus | reverse complement strand
TTTTTAAATAATATCATGACTTAATAGGAAGTAGGGAACCGCTTAAGAGGGGATATACAGTTAGAATGACCAAAAAATTCATTTTTTTTGTTGCATAAAAAGTTAGTAAATTTCCCGTAGAATACGCTCCTGAAACCCTTTTTTCGAAACTCGAATTCCAAGTGTTGCTCGCGCCTTTTCGCCTTTTTCGCGCGCAACAGGTATAAAGAGAGGCTTAAAACTTTCAACGCGTTTTTCTCAAAACAGCATTTTCGGAGGTTAAGACGAATTAAAAATAATTGTAATATATTTTTTTTATTATATATGGCAAAATGTGATAAAATGGTGGAAAAAATTTGGATTTTTTCAAAAAAGTTACACCAAAATTGCAAATTGCAAATGCAAATTTTTTTTTATCTTTTGTTTCAATTCATCTACTAACTGTAAATGTAGTAATTGTAATGTTTTTGAGTTAGCAGGTTACAGATTACAACTGCGACCAGGAGAGCCATCACAAGCAAAATTCAACGATTTTTTCAACGCATTCTAACAGCCGCCATTTTGTTGAAATAAATTTGAAAAAAGTATATTTGTATACTACATGGATACACTTATAATTGTTAAAAAATTTCAATTGATTTGAGTAAAAACTTTTCTTTGAATTTTTTTTTCCAAAATGAGTTTGTTTTTCTCGTTCGTACTGTATATCCCTCCTTAAGCACCCCAAGACCCTATTCCAAGCACGGGGTCAACGTTAGCCTACAACGCTCATTTTTTGCAGTATGGTGCTTCACTACATGAAGCACCATCCTGCAAAAAATGAACGCCATCACTACGATATGGTTAGAGCTCCCCTTTTGGGCAACCCCAAGTTCGCACCTTTAAACTGAAAAAATGATCTCTAAAAAATTGGGATTCCGTCCAGAAAAAACGTTTTTATGACGCATAAGACTCTGATGAAAATGTATTATAAAAATTAAAATGATCCATAAAAAACAGCCAATATAAAATTTCGTAATAAAATATCAAAATTGTACTGTTATATATCTAAAGAATGAGCAATTTGATCGCGGATTGCACGCGAATTTTCCATAACATGTTCAATATCGTTCCTTCAAGTTTTAAAATTGATTCTTTGAATGTAATCTCTGTGAACTAAAATATATGCACATGATCAACGAAATATTGACAATATTTTAATAATAAATCGCCAATGATCCATAATAGGTTTGAAAAATGAACCACAATCATCTAAATATGGCAAATCAATAGCAAATCAAATTTGTGCAGTAAAAATAATAAGTATTATCTATAGATTATGTCAGAAATATTCCAATTTAATGACCATGCCCATTCCTTTAGCTATGTGGCTTATATTTTGCTGTAAAAAAGTATCGCGTTGGAGAAGATTTGCAATTTTTCAGAAAGCTGACTTACTTTTGCGATTTTACGTTCTTTAACGATCGCAACTGTGACACATGTTTCCTAAAACATTGGTAAAGATCATTAAATAAATTTGGTACAGATATCTAAGATTTGGTTGCTGCCCTTCCTCCGCTCTTACCGTGGTCCCACGCCGTGGTTCTGGCCGGATCTCGCTTCGTGGCATTACGCCAAGCCTGTAATGGATTGGTACGAAACGTAGGGCGTTAATGTGGTCCCGAAGAAGGCGAACCCGCCAAATACACCAGAACTTCATCCGATAGAAAAGTTTTGGGCGATAATGAAGAAGAAGTTGAAGAAAAGCGGAAAAACATTCAAAACCGATGAAGCTTTGAAGAAAAACTGAGAGAAATTGTGTAAGGAAGATGGACAAAGCCTCGCCCAAGATCTCATGAGCAGTGTTAATAGAAATGTACGAGCATTCAGCTTGGGGGAAGAAATTTATTAAATAAATTATTCCAAAAAATAGCCTATATATAGTTATCTAATCCCTGAGATTTGAAAAGTATCCGATTTAAAATAAATTTTTGGAGATCATTTTTGTGTGTCTCATTTTTTCTGCGTCCAGTCTTTACCTAGAGACGCTATGCTAACACTTCGGATATCGGAAAATCAGCCGCTTTCTACCGCCTTAGATCTTCAATCCTCAACTGCTAAGCAGACAACAATGGTGTTTGTAGCACTTGAAGTAGAGCACAACAAATCGTTGCCACTATATCATATTTCACAAAACACAAAAAAAAAGGGTTCCCGAGAATTAAAACAGACCGTGAGCTAGTTCACATTTACAGGATTTCTCCGTTTAAACGGTATTTAGTTCATGATTATTTACGTGATTCAGTTCACGGTGTATTTTTGCTTATTCTCGAATTCATGACTGCAGTTCACAGATCTGGACAAGCATTTTGTTTCCGTGTATAGTGTGTTTGACTGAGAAGCTTATCGAAAGATTATCAATCTTCTATGAATTGATTAAGAACATTCCTACTGGACGTTCTTCTGAACACCAATGTTTGGCAAAATTTTAGTAGTGAAAATATGTGTGGAGGTTTCCCATGAAAGGTAATTATTTAAGCCTACTTGTAAAAAAATCTACGCCTTTGCGAGTGGCCTTCCGACAGTTAACCGGAACATTCGCCTTGGTGGACGAAAACATGCGTGTTGGCATGTTTTTTAGTTCTTTCTTTTATTTATCAATTTCTCCTTGGAGTAGATCTTACGCTTCAGGTTGGCCCAGAAATTCATGATAAGATGCAGCTGGGGGACGTTGAGCGAGTTCGCCGACTTGGGTACCACATCGATATTCAGCCGCTCCATCTCCTCTAACGATCGCTTCGAGTAGTGTACCGACTCCAGATCCGGCCAGAACACCGCGTCTTCGCGGTATTTCTAGATGAACGGCGCAACTTGTGGCAGGCATTTCGTACTATTTATTTCCCCGTTCACGGCCAGTCCGGAGCGAAAGAAGAGCGGCTTTGACATCCCCTTCTCGCTGATTGTCAGCCACAGCAGCACCTTCTTGGGGAACTTGGTGTGTGAAACAAACTTCACCTTGGAGCTTACTTCATTCGCGGGGGCAGTAAAATACGAAGTGCACTGCCAGTCGTTGTCATTCAGGGTGAGATAAGTTTCGTCGTGGTTATGGACGCCGCGACTCGCCGGGAAAATCGAGTTGACCATTTTATTCAGCCGCTATCGCTGCATCATTGCCTGCAGCTCCGAAACCAGTGAACGCGACTTCCACTTCCTGACACATATGTTCATGTTCACCAGGTCCTTTTGCACTGTTTGGCCGGTTGAACCGACCTCCCGGCCAAGCGCACGCAGGGATGTAGCCACTTTTCCGTCGGTCTCTTCAGCATGCTTTGGAGGTTCTTGTAGCTAAAGGTCTTCGGCCGTCCGGAACCGGGCTTTCTTTCGATGCTCTGATTGTTGTCTAATAGTGCCAAGATGTTGTAGATGCCGGAACGGGCGTATCCGGCGTCCACAAAGTGCCGCACGATGTCCGTTTTCTACAGGGTGGGGTGCCGTTCTTTGAACGCGCACACTTCTGAACGAAGCTGCTTCACTGTTTTTGCCATCACGGGTAGAGTTCGACTGATAGAGTAGTTAAATTTTGTCTGCTGACTCATGGGTTACTATGATTGATGATGTAGTTTTGTCAGTGCGGGTGAAGGTTATTAAAATTCAAAATGTGTATTTCTCGGGTAAGAAGCTGGTTCTGATAGAATTGAACCTCTGCTTAGTTAAGAAAAAAAAAAACTCCGTCCTAAAAACAACCATAAGCGTGCCAGTTTCATTGAACGTTCATTCATATAGTTGCAAGCGTAGCAGCGCTAGCAGCGGGTTCAGCTAGTTATCTATAGAAATAATTATTTATTTGCATCGATCGGGAATGTAAGGAATCAATTTCCCAATCTTTATGGACCAACAATTTTTAACGAAAGTGACCAAAACACAAGCATGAAACGCAAGCATGGATCATACCCGTGTGTTTATGTTCAAAAAGTTGATTTCAAAAACTTCATAGTTCATTATTTATTCTCTTATGGATCTTGAACAACTCATTTAACACGTCCATCCCTAAGCACTATGAGACAGATAAAATAAAATTTAAAATTTTTACTCCATCGTTTCCCATCGGATTTTGATGCGATCTTTTGCAATAGATCACAAAATTATTCTTGTTTATATATTTGCACTGGTTATTCCGAAAATTTCCGTAGATTCGGATTCCAAGGTGGGAGTACTGGGGTAAGTACCTGTCTAGGGATAGTGGACAAAATCTTTTTAGTAGCGAAACATAGCATGTGGCATATCAAACTTCATGATTTAACAAAACTTTGTCATCAGAAGACAGTTTGAGGATTTCTGACCATACTGGCCACTAAAAGAGGCCCGTAGGATCCGACCTCTCCCGGAGAAGTGGCCATATTCAAATCGTTGCCAAAACCTGGCTTGCGACGTATAAAACTTCATGATTTTGCAAAAATTTGTCTTCGGAGGACGTTCTGAGGGTGTTTGACCATAATGGCCATTTGGGGAGGCCCTGCGGGATTCGAGTTCCTCCGGGAAAGTGATCATATTCAAATCTTTTTTAAAACCTGGCTTGCGACATATCAAACTTCATGATTTTTCAATGCTTTGCCTTCGAAGGACATTCTTTAAATTTTATAACATTTATCTAACCAAGTCGTTGATTGAAAAAAGAAGACCTCGCCTCAGTTTTGTAATCCGTCCGTCCTCATCGTACTCTTTTTCTGAATTTCGTTACACTTTGGTGCACTAATATGCGCGTGTCTTTTCCAGCTCACCAGTATCCTTTTGTAAAAAGTAGTTGTTAAGTTGGAACATAGACCACTAGACGAGAAAACCATAGTTATAAGAGCTTATGTCATCACAAATATTGTGGTTTTGCGGCTGAAACGGAATTTTATTTTTTTTTGTTTTTTTCGATAGTGTGAATTATTTTTGTGCACAATTTTGAATGACTCGAAATCTGATAATATGAGCATCGCGGATCCAGCCTGGTTGGAAAAGGATTTTGATGCATATTTATCCAAAGACAAACTTTTGCAAAATCATTAAATTTGATATGTCACAATCCAGGTTTTGGAAACGATTTCAATTTAGTCACGTAGGACCATTCCAAGTGGCCAGTATTGTCAGACACCCTAAACATGTCCTCTGAAGACTAAGTTTTGCAAAATTATGAAGTTTGATGTGTGGCAAGCCAGGTTTTGGTAACGATTTGAATATGGCCTCTTTCCGGGAGGAATCCGAATTCCGCATGGTCTCACTAAGTGCCCAGTATGGTCATAACTCCTCAAACTGTCTTCTGATGACCTAGGTTTGCTAAATCAAAAGTTTGAAATGCCGCATGCTATGTTTCACTACCAAAAATATTTTGTCCACCATCCCTGGACAGGTACTTACCCCAGTACTCCCACCTTGGAATCCGAATCTACGGAAATTTCTAGAACAACCAGTGCAGATATATAGTTATGGATATTACCGAGCACCAGCACCGGATGCACCAATCCTGACACATCAAATCCTTGGACATTGCATTTCTGATGCAACAAGTAACGACCAACATTCCTGACGCAGCAAGTGAACGACCGGCATCCAGAAAGACTCCAGCATAGCAACACGGTGACATCGATAACTCCACCAACGGACGTTGTACCCCCGATACCTCTGACACAGCAGCTGGTAACAGCACCGAGCTGGTAACAGCAAAGACGACGACGACGGTAGCAGAGGAGCGGTGCCAACAATCCTTACGCAGCGTTTATCCAGTCCATCGACGAGTAGGGAACTTATGATTAATTATTCAGGAGCTCAGTTCAGTGTTACATTTTGAAGTGTGTAGAGTTTGTTCTCGTTTAGAACATAAGTTAGTTTAAAAGACTTAGTAAAAGTTAAATGTGTTAAGTTCAAATGTTTTTTTAAAAATCTTAAAAGGAAACAACTTTCATAAGTGGCATGTAACACTTACGAAAGTTGTGTCCTTTTAAGATTTCTAAAATAACATTTGAACTTAACACATTTAACTTTTACTAAGTCTTTTAAACTAACTTATGTTATAAACGAGAACAACCTCTACACACTTCAAAACGTAACACTTATGAAAGTTGTTTCCTTTTAAGATTTTTAAAAAACATTTGAACTTAACACATTTAACTTTTACTAAGTCTTTTAAACTAACTTATGTTCTAAACGAGAACAACCTCTACACACTTCAAAATGTAACACTGAACTTAGCTCCTAGGATAATTTTTTGATCTATTGCAAAAGACCACATCAAAATCCGATGGGAAACGATGGATCATTAATTTTAAATTTTATTTTTTCTGTCTCAGGATTGGGGACGTACGTGTTAAAGAATATTCTCAATAATTTTTGAATTTTTTACAAATATTTAGTTGCACAAAGATTATATTCTGTGGATCTTTTTTGCAAGTTTAATGAATGTCATCAAACCCTTTTGGGCTCATTTCTAACTTGTTTAAGGATAATCTGGAGAATTTCATCGATCATTCCTTAGATATAAAATGGTACGTTTTTGACATTTAATTGTTAAATTGATTTATGCATTTTATGGATCCTATCCATTTTATAAAGGATATTGACCAGAGTCTTATTACTCATAAATGCGTTTTTATGGAACGATTTTAATTTTTTTTGTATGGATCGTTTATAAGTTTTTGTCCTTGAACCCCGCCTTCTATGAAACCATAGGCATGATGGAATGTAACAGTCCTCCTAGATTTCTTGTTTTCCAATCGTTTGCCAATTTGATAGAGTACTCTGACGTCCTAAATGAAAAAAAAAAACATTGTGCGATATTTGTCTATCATACAAATCGCCTTCCTGTACGCCCTCCTTTGCGAGCGAGTTCGCTTTCCAGCACCAGCACACTAGGTTTCATCGACCAAAGAGCCTCAGTTGAGCTGAGGCTAAAATCGTAAAGTTTACAAAAATGTTATAAAAAAAACTTCAGCTTAGATTTGTGCTAGCTTAGCCATCCAAAGATTTGAAAGATTATTTTAATCGAATGGTATTGTGTAGCAAGCTCATCAATTTTACTGTATTGATTCGTCTTGCTTGAGCTCACGGTACCGACAATTTACCACTCTATACTGAATGCCTCAAAGACGAAGTTGGTCAACCCATCAGCTGATAACTGATCGTCTGTCGTGACTTGATCGAATTTTCCAGATCAAAGATCCAGTCAAAGATCGTTACAAGAATGAGCTGAATCTTTACAGATTTTTGCATAGCTTACACTCCCGCTTCACTTTACTCAATTTTTGAGGATAATTGTATGCTATCTCTTTTTCTCTCACGAAAATGTTACTCAATTTTCGAAAAAAGTGGATCTACTCAAAAATTGAGTTGATCCACTTTTTAACGAAAATTGAGTAACATTTCCGTAAGAGAAAAAGAGATAGCATACAATTGTACTCAAAAATTGAGTCAAGTGAAGCGGGAGTGTACGATAATTTTTATTTCGTTTCACGGTAAATTGACTATACTCAAATCAAATAATTATACCCAAATTGAAGGTTAAATTAATACTCTCAAAATCCTATAGTGCATCTCATCATTTTCTTCACACATACTCTATATACTGCAATGTCCAACACTGAAACTATCTCGCTTTGTCCCCTGGGTTATATATTTGCTTTGTGTAGCATATTCTGGAAATAAAATGGTCTCGCGAATGCAGTATGAAACAAAATTCATAAAAGTGGATAGGTTCGGTTATATAATAGAAGAATCCAAGTTGAAAAAAGAAGAAGACACCGAGTGGTGATAAATCCGATAGCTCCCATAAAAGTATAGGACGAACGTTTTAAAATGCTTCTAATAAACTCAAATGAAATTTTAATTAATAGCGGTTTGTTGTATGATGTAAGAAAAATCCTAAACTGCAGAATAGGGGCATTATTTTGATTTATTTTTTATTTTTCTGAAAATGTCTTTATTTAGTAGTTTTGGATTTTTCTTACATCATACAACAAACCGCTTTTAATTAGAATTTTATTTGAATTTTCTAGAATCATTTTAAAAGTTTCGTCCTATACTTTAACATGGGAGCTGTCAGATTTATCACCACTCGGTGTCTTCTTCTTTTTTCAACCTGGATTCTTCCATCAAACACCACAGTGTTTTAATGTGAAAGGACACATAATTATCTAAAAGAAGAAGAAAACTTTGAACCATTTGCTACGTTTTTGAGGACCCTGGTAGGGGTTCAGATTTGTTTAGGAGCAAAAGTAGGTTATTTTGAAGCAAATATTTGAACATTTTATACTAAAAGCAGGTAGTTAAAGTTATTAAATTCAAAATTTAGGTATAAATTTATAAATTTTAATGCGATTTCTTTTTAGGCGAATGATAAATGAATGCAGTACATTCTGACGAGATTCTGTCTATTCAGTCTAATGAAAGCTTTTAGCGTTTAAACACTGTTCACTGCGTAAATGTTTTGAAATTACACCTGGTTTAAAAAAGAAAAACGTAGTTCTACGTTAAAACATGTTCAGCTCGAAACCCCATTCTCATCGTGAAACTGGCCTAAAAGCACTTTGAACTTCTACTCAGTGCACTTTTGCACAAAACCGAAAGCATTGTTTCTTCCATCCATCGACGGCGCGACAGACGAAAATGTTCACTAGTGTCAGCGTTGATCTGCTTGTCACTAGAAATGCGAACCAGGTTACCGAAGTGGAAATGGTTTTGTACGCTGCAACGATGACAAAAATACTGACTCAGAAGCGAGGAAGTTGAAGTGAATTTTTTTTTCAAATTCGAAATCATAAGTTAGATGGATGCCCTAATGCGAGACAGAGCTGCTAAACGTTGGCTAACGAGAATGGCCACACTGTGATTCTTGTAGAATAACTGTTAGCTTTTATTTTTCGTTACACAATTGCCAACCGGTGCAAGGATTCGAAATGGTTTTGATGTTCCGTTTCGAAAGTGCACTTGCCTACTCTTGTGTTTCGAATGGATGAGTTCGAATGCGGTTATGTTGATGCGTGAAATTGGTCACGTGACAAGGCTTGACCTTTTTTGTATTCCTCACCGGAACGAAAAGCACAATACACGCACATTGGCGAAGCAAAGTTTTTACTCTTCTTGACGAGCATAGCCGTCATTGTCGCTGAAAATTATCAGCATCAGCAATGCAGTTTAAAATTGGAAGGAAAAATTCAATGCACACCCAAGCAGCTCAATTGGCATCGGTGAAGCAAAAAAATAAGTGCAGAGCGTCAAAACTGTGATTGAATGAGAATTATTAAATTGAACGTAGCAATTAAAAAAATAAACGTGCCTTTCCCCATAGATGATGTGCCTGAATTTTCCTCTGTACGTGATATTTGGAGCTATATTTCGAAAGGACTCACTTTCGTAACAAAGTTATTCGAACAGAAGAGTTTTCTGCTTCATTGTACGTTAAAACCGAATGATTCATTTGTAGAAATTAATTTTAAACCTGCCACATATTAACATAAATAGTTAGCGATCAGCAGTCGTGTTAGTCACTTTGGATGAAGTATACAACGACCTATCCTGTCTTGGGATTTCAAGCTAATTACTTTCACAATTAGCTTATGGCTTACTCTTAATATAGTGTTCTAATTGTACTTCCACATTAATTTATTGAGATCTATATTGCATTAGTAACAGGAACAAGCATGTCTTAGGACTAGAAAGTCGAGAGATTTTTCTCCGCGAAGAGCAGATAGGGAATCAAAATCCAACTACCTCCATCATTATGTTGTTTTGTAGCTGTACCTTTATTAACTGAGCTACGGGGGAACCTTTTGCTAGCGGGTTATATGACATTAGGAATCACTTAGTACTCCACGACATGCCCGTTAACGTAGAATGACATTATCTTGGGGTTTGGAAGTAGTTTGCCTCCCCGCGGTGCATCCTGGAAACGTGAAGCTCCCCTTAACGGTTAAACTAGCTACAACGGAGGAAGCGATATACAGCGTGAGATCCGGCAGGCAGTCGTAAGCGGTCGTGACATGGGGAGCAGGGACGACCCTGGGGTAGTGCCGCACTCCAAGACGTTCCAACCTCGGTCCTGGCTTTGACTTTCTCGATCGGAGGAGAGACCATAAGTACCGTAAGTGGTCAACTAGGGAGATCGCGGATAATCTGGATGAACCATCAGACGTCCCGAACCCTGCTTGGATTCAGGAGCATCTCTAATGAATCAGCGTCAGGTCAGCGAAGGTAACTACTAAAGACCTATATAGTTAGATATAGTGGATGCGTTAAGCACATTAGCCCCCTCCCTGAAGTAATACCGAAAGGCGGTTCCGGAGAGGGCTGGAGCTTGAGGCACGAGTGGGTTTTTAGTAGGGCGAGGAATTGGCACCCTCATCTCCACACCCTAAGTTTTTCAGGAGTCTGTTAGCAGATTTTCCATCCCGTTTTATATAAATGGAAAAAGAATGATCTTATCAATACCTTGTGAACGCCGATGACCTGAAGATATTTAAATTGGACAAATTATACATTTCTCAAGCCTTCCTGCTTCGACGTCCTGCCGGACGACCTAAGGATAGTTGGCCGGAACCTTTGCCATAGCCGATGCCATGGGTGATGTCAGCATATTCTTCAGATTTTTGTGGCCTTGGCGATCAGCTGCTTCTCTGTATACGCCACGAAAATATAGGCGTAGATTCTCCGTTTGAGGTTCGCCCAAATGAATTATATCGGTCATTTGGATTGTTGGCGATCTTCAATACATTGTTTGTTTTCACCCGATTCATCATAAGAGGACGAGATCAGGTCCGGCCAAAAGACCACAACAACCTTCTCGTGATACTTCTTGATAAAGAGGGATCTTTCAGCAGGCAATTCGTAATGTCTGGATTATATACATTACGAATTGCCTGCCAAGCCTCAGAAGAAAGAACGAAAAAACAGTGGCTTGGAAATTTCGTTTCGCTGCTTGTCAGCCACAGAAGAACATTCTTCGAGAACTTGGAATGAGATTTATTTAACGTCAACGCATACTTCTGGGTAAGGGACGTAAAGCATCCGGTCACCTGACAATCGTTGCCATGCAGCGTTATGAAAATACGGGATTAAGTCCCTATCACTTTGAAGTTTTCTGAGCACAAACTTCAAATACTATTAGGATTTCAGGCGTGAAACTTTCAAGAATCGTTTGCTCCCCTGGAGCATCCATTAGTTAGTGATTTTTTGTTTATTTTATTTTGCTTGTGATTTTTAGTCTAAAAAATCATGAAGTGATAATCCTACTGCTCAGACACGGGAGGTCTCAACTGACGCTTCTTCGTAATAATGACCAGGTATTTCTTTACCGTTTGGCAGGTTCCACCAACATCTCAGCCTAACTCGTGGAACGATGAGGCCGCTTTGCCCTCGGTCTTCCCCTTAAGTCTCAGCTGCACTTAACGGTTGCGAAGCACTGTCGGTCAGCCGAAATCAGGCTTCCGTTCAACAGTCTGACCTTTCTCCAGAAGAGAGAGGATATTGTAAATGCCTCGCGATGTCCTACTTCTTCGATCTGTTGTGAGTACCGGTAATGGGAGTAACTTGCAACACATTGCATTTGGCAACCTGACATGTCAGTAATCATGTTATGTCAATCACTGTGCCTAGTTGATAACGTAGCAAAGGAAGCTAAGCAACTGTCAAGCTGAGTTTTTGTTATTCTGGGTGTTGTTGAAAAAACTCAAAACACGCTGCTAATTTCAAAGTGATTTTGCGTCTGAAAAACCCTTGCCTCGTTCTAGATCAGTACAGGTACGAATAGTCTAACATCCATACATGTTTCAAGTAACTAATTAGAAAACAAGTAAATTGTCCCACGTTAATTTTTTCGTTTTTACTACTTTAAAACAAAATAGTAATAAAATATTCATATTGATGAATTAACTTGCAACATTGAGGTGATGTTTTTAAAAGAGGTTAATGAGCATTATTTCTTTCTAGGACTTCTTGAGAGTATGCCTCAGAAGTTAAAAACTTCACCAGGAAGTTGTAAATATGTAAACGTTTTTCAGGAGGTGCTGAAAATGGCAGTTGAAGAAACTATGAAGAAAACAACGTTCCTGTTGAAGAATTGTCCGGAAATATGGAGGGTTATTCTGCGAAACAAAGTGACGTGACTCTCCAAATGATTTACCCAGAAGAGTTACGTCACAGCAGGTTCTCACCTAGTGACAATCGACTCTCGGAATAACTCATTGTCTCATCCCATCAACGATCAGTTGGAATTTGAATAAGATACCTCTATCAGATAGCACATACGGAATACCAACTGAGTTTTCCAAGCAAGAGGAGTATAGAAGGTGTACTTCTCGCTGCTGAATGGAGAATGCCGTTTAATCGTGTGGACATTTAGCGGATAATATAGATTTATTTGAATTGAATGAAAATAATGGAGCCGCGTTTCATAAAGAATCTTTCAGGTGTAGATCGGTGAAAAGATTGTGTGAAAATGTCAAACGATCCGGAGCAATCGCCTCTCTGGAAGTAATCTTTAAAATTTTTCGACAGTCTTCACGCCACTTTAGAAAAAAAAAATTCCGATCTGATTGTTAATTACGATGAAACTAATCTTTGCGATGATTCTGGACGTACCAAGGCAATCAACGGGGCACCAAGTATGCTGAACGAATCATGGAATGCGTGCTACATCCCACGAATAACACACATTTGTTTTAACTGTTGGGTGTGTCTTTTCCACCCTTTGAAAAATAAGTGCCCGGAAGTTCTTTTCCAGACCTGTTAAAGAAAACTGTAACCAAACTGGAGAGCAATGACTGAACTCTGATATTGTACTAGTTCGTAATGATACGGTTGTAACCGCATTTTGAATTCACCTTATTCGTCAACGCTTTGTGAATTCATTTTTACTAAAATAGTTCATTATATTGACAGCAAAAAGCTCCAATTGAAATGGGCTGTCAGTTGTTTGCAATAGACTGTCAGTTTTTTTTATGTTGTAGTGGAGACAAAACCACAAATACGCCACCTAGTAGGGAGAAGGGAAGCAGTCTGAAATATTTCTGAATTCAAAACTATTGCGTCGTAGAGAATTAAACAGATTCGGCCTTAATAGCGGAATGATAAGACTGACTTGACAAGAAAGAAATGATTTCTCAAATCCACCAATAGGAGGAATCTGCGCAGCAAAAATTAGGATCTTACCAATCGATCGCGTCCATCTGTTTAATTATGTGTAGTGCTTGATAGAGAACAGACTGTCTCAAAAGTTGATTAGATTATGGAAGTAATTTCTAACTGCGGAATTTTCTTAAACTTAACTCGAAGTAAGTCTTCGTGCGTTCTTAAGTGGTGTTTGATCTCTTCCTATTGAATTTGTGTATTTTTTCATATTAGCAGCCAAATCTGTCGAGTGTGAGGAATTAAAAAGAAATCGATTCGTGATTACTGTAATTGAGTAAATTCAGGTAAGCCTAATTATAAATATTTGGTGAGCAAAGAAATAAAATTGAAAATCGCGTTGAACAGGACCATTGCCCAAAAAACTTGGGCGGTTTTGTATCGGTTTGTCTCGGTTGGTTTTGGTTTGTCTGGACTGGAGAATTCGTCCGTCATCGTGAGGGTTAGTCAAGACTCACCTAGTCCGAAGTTAAGCGCGGACATCCACCGACTGCTCGAAAGCGTTACCTACCCACCAATTCGTTCGACAAGTGTCTTCGCATATGTAATTTCCGCTACTCACTCCACGTCTCTAGGGGACATAAGCCCGATGGATCCGCCGGCGCGCAAGACACGAGGGTATGGTACCAACTCAGGTTTTTGAACCCTAAATCGACCAGAGGTTGGTGACGACAAACCCGGCAACTCATCTGTTTTCGAGGGACGTCCGAGGTCAGATCTGATCAGTGAGAAGCTCAAACACTCACTAGTAGAAGCAAACAGTGAACTCAAAACTAAAAGTAGCGTGACGTCACAATAGAGCCTATGTTTGAATTAGGTTGGCTTGAATTTAAATTTGATTCAAATTTTTAGATTCAAAATACAGCTCGATAAATTTGGTTAAGTTGAACTAAATTACGCGACCAAATTTTGCGATAAATAATTAAATTATTTCTAGTTTAGTCGTTAGATCTCCTCTAGTTTTTCGCGTGACGAAATAAAATTTGGAAATTAATTTAGATTGGTTTAAGTTTATTAGTAGCTAAACAATTCCCCTTGCATGAATTAATGAGCTTTCTTTCTATCAATTTTTGTTTCAATTGAATAATATTAGTTGATTTCTGTTTAATTGCCGTACGACGTTCGCGGTTGAATTGGGACTTTCGGTTATGAAAAACTGCATAACCTACCTGAGGCAGTCTTATTCCGGGCGATTGAATAAGAGTAACGGTCCTTCACTGGAAGGTGGCGCAAAAGCCGTTTACTTAGGGAACAGAATAGAACGTGACACGGTTGCTAGAATAGTTCAATGGTTTAAAAAATCCATCTTACCAGTGGCATGATCAGGACGTTCATCGAAGGCGAGTTCTCGGATTGACGGGGCTTTCGTAAACAAATTTAAGCAAAATCGAGCCTTATTAGCTCCCAAAGTTGCAAAACAAACCGAAAATGAGTTTTTTTTTTATAAATTGTTTATTAAAGTCAACAGGTAAAATTTTTGCCCCAATGACCGGCATCTTAAAACTAAAATCATAAAATTAAACAAACTGACAAAAAACACGACAAAAACTACACTTATTTATTTCTCTACGTACATTAAAATCAAATACTAGGTAACAACTATTAAAAAGATGACTCATACTGCGCATTGGCTCATGGAGTCCATAGTTGGTTCTTGCCGCTGGAAGGCTCAGGAACGAATGTGCGCGTAGATTACGGCGGCGTATGTTGATGTCTAACATGCTGAGCAGTGAAGAACAATCAATGTTCCCTTGCAGGAGATCGCCAATAAAACAGGCTTTTGCCACGTTACGCCTTCCATCAAGTAGATACAGGTTGATGAGCTGGCACCGACTGCTATAGCTGGGTAGATTGAATGGGTCTCTCCACCTGAGATGACGTAGGGCAAATCGAATGAATTTCCGCTGGATGGCCTCAACACGCTGGATTCCATTCTGGTAATGGGAGACCAGACAACAGAACAATATTCCAGAATAGGGCGGACGATTGCGCAGTAAAGCGATTTCAAGCAGTAAACATCCTCAATTTTTTTGGCAAAACGGAACAGAAGCCTAACTAGCGATGACGCCTAAGACACGACGTATGCTACGTGGTCTTTGCAAAGTCACTTTGGAATCGATGAAAATCCCCAAGTCCTTAACCGTCGTTTCGCGCTGCAGCTCAAGCCCTGCCAAAGCATAACTGAATTGGTAGAGTTCACATTTACAGCCAAATGAAATCACCGAGCACTTGGACACATTCAATGTCATCCGGTTGATGCGACACCATTCAGCCGAACGAACCCAGCTGTTGTTGTAGAAAAACGGCGTCTAGTGGATGCTTCATCGCGTAGAACAGCTTCAAATCATCAGCGTATGAGAGTTTTAGGCATTTGAGGATGAGATTGACATCGTTCATGTAAAGCAGGAACAAAACGGCCCAGGTGGCTGCCAGGAGCACGCCGGACAAAACTGGAAATGGTGACGAAACGTGATTACCGATTCTGACGGACATACTACGATTGGTCAGGCAGGATCGCAGCCAGATAAGCAAGTTGTTGCTCATGCCTAATTTATCCAAACTTGCCGGCTGATTAAGGCTATCTGGTGGTTCATTTTATCGAACGCAGCGGAAAGATCCGTGTAAATAGCATCTACTTGATTACCGTTTTCAGCTGCTTGACCAAGAAAGAGGTGAAGCACGTCAAATTAGTGGATGTCGAACGTTTGGGAATAAATCCATGCTGATCCGGTGAAATATAGTGCGCGTAGCTCTGCACTAGCTTCCGAAGAATTATTATCTCAAATAATTTGGATACTATACTTAATGCAGCTATGCCCCGGTAATTTGAGACCAATCTCTTTACCTTTTAAACACTGGAAAACATATGACTGTTTCCAGCAGTTCGGAAATATACCAGTGGACAAGAAAGATTGAAACACCTTGCTAACGGAGACGCAAGACAAATCCACGCACCGTTTATTACAAGCGATGGAATACCGTCCGGACCATCTCCGTTGAGGACTTCAATTCCTTGCCGGCTGCGATAACCATATCGTTCCGGGCGATGGCGTAATGCATTTCCGGAAGCGGGAAGACGGGACACATTACCTGGCGGCGAGCGCGATATCCTGCAGGTCGAGCGGCTCGTCGGAGAAAACGTTGTGCTGAATTGGGAACGGAAATATCGACAATACCGGCGACGCAATCAGCTTCAAGCACGCCATCCGTCATCGTGGAGGCAAACCGACTTCCTTTCGCTGATCATTGACGTGACGCCAAATATTTTTCGGGTTGGACTTAAAGTTGGTCTTGATAAATCTTATAGAATGATCGTTCAATTGCTTGTACTCAGCGTTCGCTTTTCACGCAGGCACGATTTCCTGTCGAGATCGGTGCGATATTTGCTGTGTGTCGTACTAGGCGCTGCCTGCTTCCGCACTCTTTTGAGGCGGCTTGAGAGGCGAATTCGAGCCAGAAAGCGCTTCGGTTTAGGTGATTGATGTTTCATCCTCACAGGAACAAACTGATCGATGGCATGTGGCAGTACACCAGAACATTGTCGATGCAGCAGAGGTTGACGTCCAGAAGCATCGAAGGGATCTCATCCCAGTCGGCAAGTCCCAAGAAATCGTTCATTCCGCTGGAAATCGGCCTTACTGAAATCGTAAAAAAAACACTTTCGGAGGAATCACGAAGCAACTACCTGATGGATTTTACTGCAAATTTCATAACTAAAGGTGGATGATGCCGACAGATTTTAACCTTTAGCGGTGCTGGTGGCTTCAATAACTGTGCGATCCCTCACACGCAGATCGTCACTAACAAAGCACAGATCAAGCATTGCGATTATTCTCGTTTTGAACGCCAGTCCGGTTGCCTGAGCTGAGCGGTGCTATACGCATCAAGCAGTTCTCGTGATGTCGTGCCAATCGTAGATCGAGAAGCGATAGAGGAAAGTAGTGCCCAAGAGAATTTTGCTGCCAGTATATCGTACCCAGGTTGAAAATCGCCGAGAATGATCACTTTGTCCCGCCGGATTCAGCTGCGAAACGACCCAGTTCAGCGAGTCAAGATGCTTTTCGATCAGAATCGCGTCATTTACTCGGTCGGGAGGGAAAGTAAACCACGCAAACGTAGAGCGATGCATCGTCGGTAGCCAATGCAGCCATT
>JASCZW010017293.1:0-17284 GCA_034211315.2 Aedes japonicus | reverse complement strand
TCGGGCACATAATCTATCGCAAGCTACCCCAGTGCTGGGTAGGCAAGGTGGAGGATAACCCTTGACTGGTCTCTAAAGCTTCATTTGACAAAGACATACTGCAGCGCCATTTCTGCGACAAAGCTGCTACTAATCCGATAATGTCAAATGACTTCCGTTTATGTTTCTAACAGCTTTTCCGCAAACGGCAACTCTCTAGAACTTCATTTCGCAAAGATAGGCTACATCGCCATCTCAGTGACACGATTTGGAATTAATATGACAATATATATCAAAGACGATTCGTTATGCGTTGGCTTTGCTGGGAGCCGCGAATTTTCTACAATAAGCCTGGCATGTTTTATATGCATTTCTGTTAACAGCAAACTAAAAATTTCCCCTTCCTTTTGTAGCAGATTCCAGAAAAATGTTACCGGAACCAGTTTTTTTTTGTTTCTGTGCATTTTTGGGGTGGAATCTTTCAAATGGTACGTAACCATTGACTCTATGTTAAAATTTCCAGCTCTACGAAGGTTTGAAATCCGGGTCAATATTGACCCAAGTGTTTTATGTGTCACTTTTTTGCACAACCACCTTGCACTGATTTTTTTTAAAAAAGAAGGATTCCGTAAAATATAAAAAAGTCAGAATATTTCAAGCCGATTGGTAAAAATAAAAAAGTTTCGTACATTGAAGTTTCATACATGGGTCAGGAAGTGATCAACATCAATATCTTAGGAAGGTTAACATTGAAACTTCACTTTAAAGATCGTTTGTAATTTGCTCTAAAATTGCCTGGTTAATGTATGATTGCATTATTGCTAATAAAGTCTGCCAGTTTTTAAAATTACTTGGAAGTTCTCTAAGGACTTGAGCTTGATTATAAAGACTGTATATAAAGTAAGAACTTATTTTCCAAAGAAAATTTATTTTATTTTCGGCTTAAATTCATTAGTTTCAAATGTACTAAATAAAGATTAATGTAGGATAGGGAACGGTTTCAGTTCTTCGAGACACTATTCAAGTACAGGGTGAACGATGCTGAACGATGAACAATGTTCACTTTTTGCTGCATGCTGCTTCCATCTAGTAAACATCATACAGCCAAAAAAAAGCGTTGGTCAACGTTTACCCCATTCTTGAAATAAGGTAACCGGGAGCTGAAGCAGCCCTACCTACATGTAGAAAACTTCAAAGTAGATAGCTGGCGGTAACAAACGGGTGACAAGTCACTTGCAGAATGATAAAAAAAAGAAAAACGAAGAAACTGGAATTGTTGAGTAGACTTCTTAAAAGTTTTAAGAAAACGTCAAGAAAGTTTAAAGTAAAAAAGATATTTGGAGAAATCTTCGTTCATTTTTCAGGTAACTTTTTATCGATAAGCTTCCAGGAAAGTTAGGAAGTTACGAATAACTTCAGGAAAAATGAGGTTGACGAGGAAAGTTTCCGCATAGTGTAAATCTACTGTCTGTATACCAGCGGTAATAACTCAGTAGCAAGAGAACTCTCGAACTGTCCCAAGCATCACAAAACTGACAAAATTCGTTGCAGTAACGTTTGCATTTAAAAAAAAAAATTTTTTTTCGGATGGTGATAAAAAAAGCTAAGATAGATGCTTTTGATATATTTCCAATGGAAGGCAATTATTTAAGCTTAGTTGCAAAAAAAAATCTACGCCCTTGCGAGCGGCCGTCCGGCAGTTAACCGTTTTTTTAGTTCTTCCTCCCCAGTTTTTGCGACAAAATTGTAGGAGTAGACCTTACGCTTCAGGTTGGCCCAGAAATTCTCGATAGGACGCAGCTGGTGAACGTTGGGCTGGTTCGCTGATTCGGGTACCACATCGATATTCAGCCGCTCCATCTCCTCCAACGATCGCTTCTCCAGATCCAGCCAGAACACCGAGTTGGCTGTTGGTGTAAAGTGAGTGGTTTATTGAACGTATCGGACTATTGGCAATGATGATTAGGGACAGCCTCAACGATGTCAGCGAGCGATCGCTGCAGGACCGATGACTTTTTTAATTTGGTATTCCTGGGTTCAATCGCCTCGACCAATCTTGATCTGGATAATAAAATTACAACATCAAAACCTTGTCTACAACATTTCGCCAATGTATGCGGCTTATGATTGCTTCTTTCCAACCTCATTGATGACCCACACTCGCCAGATCTTGCGGCATCTAATCTGCCCACCTTGTGCGCTGCCTTCTCCGTCTCCATTGGAGACGAACACCACCTTTGCATGGTTGTTGTCCGGCATTCTTGTAACATGCCCTGCCCAACGTATCCTTCCAGCTTTCGCCATTTTCTAGACGCTGGGTTCGCCGTAAAGTTAATATTCACCCCCACTCACCGTTCTCCTATACACCGCCAAAGAATTTCAGTGAAGTAACGCTTACAGGAATAAACGAGCTATGTTCATGCAAGTATTTGCGGGAATTTCGAGTAATTTTTAAGAAAATTTCGATGCCACATCGGGCAATTTTCTGGATAACTTTCGTTACGATAAAAAAAAGTGTTTCATATTTTTAATAACACTAGCTCACAGTATTTTTGAACTCGATAAGGGGCTGTTCATTCACCACGTAGACAATTAAGGGGGGGGGTTTCGAAAAAGTCTACGTTTGTCTACGATTGGGGAGGGGGGATATACCAAAAGTCTACGTAGACCTTTCTTTCTCTACAAAACGGATATTCATACCCTCCACGCAAAGAAAAATACCGTCATAACAAACATATTCCAGGTAAATTCAAACATAAAATAAGTTAATTTTGGCCGCAAACATAAAATTGCTTTCTTTCATATATTCTATGTTTAAAAACCAACCCTAATAGCTACACTTGTTGCCATTCGGTTGAGATATTATAAATATGACTTGTTAAAGTCATAATCAAGTCACTACAACTAAAAAAGGTCTTAATGTGCTACATGGGAAGTAACATCGATGTTTGAAATTAAAATCATATTATGTTTATTCTCAACATATTAATGATACGAATAAACGTACAAATTTCGGATTTTACTGGTAGCGTTCTAATTTAATTTATTTATTCTATGAGTCTTGGTTATCTTAGTCCTCGATTGAGCTTAAATGCTAACATGTTCCAGTTTCGAGAAGTTTGCTCAGAGATGCACTGCACACAGTTTCGAGCCCTGAACTTTGTAAAAATTGAAGCAATACATCAAATCAGTATAATATGGCTAATTAAATAATTGAGCATAACATCCCGTTCACACTACAACCTATATTGATGATATAGTGATATAGACTATCTTCATATTAGCATCTATACATCTAAAGGCTGTGTACGTTAAATTTCGGTCACCATAATAATAGTAGCAAAACAAAATTTACACATTATTCAAAAATACCGATTGTTTATTTCATAGCAATAGATTCATATTTACATTAGAAAAAGTTGAATAAGATGTTAATCCTTCTTTATGTTAAATTCTCGAACTTCCTGTAGTATACCCGCGATCAGGTATCCTCGGAAACGCCCGCCGTGACGGTTCTCCATCTTCTCTTGAAATCATTGCTTCCATTTGCTTTCGTCTTAGTTTCGAAGAGTTTCCGCTAAACTAGAGCCCAGTACTTCTCTATTGGATGAAGTTCTGGATAGTTTGGTGGATTGGCTGATTTTTGGCACGTTTTTGTCCTCTTGTTCTTTATTCTATTCCAGGACGGATTTCGCATAGTGACGAAAAAAGACTGGAGAGTCGTGGTTTCTGATGAACAATAGCAACCGCTTTTGCAGACATTTTTTCTCGTACACATCCTTATTGATAGTTTCGATAGAAACGAAACTTTTAGATTTTCAACCACAACTATTTATGGCCTGCCAAATCAAATACATCTCCGAGAATTTGGACACATTCTTTGTCCGAAAATGCCAGCAACGGCGTTCCTTTGCACTGTGGTATAAAACGCTGAGACATTGAAGCTATTTAAAGTCTTCGAGTACGTATGTTTGTTGTCCATTTGATACAAGAAAATGTTTGCAAAGAAATTGGTGTCAAGCACCTTAGTACGACTTTTGCAGTGAAATTTTGCATGTCATAACAGTTGGGCACCTTTTTCACTTTGTACGGCTTCAGTCCTTGCCCCTGCTTCACTTTTTGTACGTATGAGATATGACATCCCGCCACATGTCGCTCAGGAAGATTGGGATTTTTCTCAATAATGGCTATCATCCTTCTTGTCCATTGATCAGGGCTTCCGATCCGCAGTCAAGTGCTGGCCAAATGATTTGCAAACACATAACATGGTACTTTTGGGAATTTTAGTTCCGTCAAAACATGCGTGTTCACTTGATTTGTACTCATTTTATTGAATGTAACAAGAATGTAAACATGTTTGTACCACTAAATAAAGTGGAGAGTGTCAGCTGACACATAGGTGAAACATTTTAGCGATCCGTATGAAATAATTCAAAATCTACACAGAAATAAAAGTTACCAAACTAAACCTTGACAGGCTTTAGTTTTCACCAAAAATAATTTGCGTGGCATTTTATATCAAGATCATAATGTAGGTTGCAATCTGAACGGGATTTAATGCTACACGCTCTTTTCGAGAGGAAAAAGGGATAACAAGAGACAGTAATTTGAGCGTGAATCCTAGAGGGTTTGAGCTGTTTAGTGGAATACCTGTAACTAGAAATTAGAAGAAGAATTAGTATCTTCCATTTTAATTCAACTACCTTTGCTTATCTTCGACAGATACGCGTATTTCGTCTACAATGTGCAGACTTCTTCAGTGTCTCGTACTAATAACTCGAGTTATTAGTCGGAGATTATTAATCTGAGACACTGAAGAAGTCTGCACATTCTCGACGACAAATACACGTATCTGTCTTGAATGGCAAACTTGGCGTAGTTGGAGTTAAATGGAAGATATAATTCTTCTTCTAGTTTCTGGTTTATAATTGAGCGTGTTGGTTGTGTTTCTCTATTCGTTTTTCACAACATCGATGGATCAAGATGCATGGTACCAACTCAATAGTAAGTTTATGATGTTAACCACCCAAGCAACACATCTCTGTCATAATTGGTTGCAGAAACTTGATTGTGCCTTAATTGAGTTACATTGCAGTTACTTTGACTTATTTGCAACAAGTTTGCTACTGGGCCGTTGGTATTTTTATTTATACGTGAATAAGATGATATTTGATAGTTAATTTGCTCCCCATTTGACAAACATTTAGTATAGGGTTTTAGCGCATGTGGGACAAAGTAAAAAATACAATAAGAGGTCTGCGAAGATGTCAACTTGCTTTGGAAAACATTCAAGAAGATAAACTGAACTTGATATCTAAAGTGTAAACAAAAATAGCCGCATACACTTTTATTGTGGACTGCATTTTGCGACAAAGTGAAAGAACGAGAACAGACTACGGAAGTTCTATGGATAGAATCCACGTTTTGTCGAAATCATTGGAGCTTGACATCCAGAAACAATTCCACCAGAACCCTAGTAGCACACCACGATCATAATTAGTTGCAGTAACTTGATTATGACTAACAAAACACATTTATGTTTTCTCAACTTAATGACAGAATGTGTGCTACTAGGGAACTTCCGCTGATGAACTTTAATTATTGGTTCAAGTAGCCATGGTATGGGCATCTTTAGCATTTGCTGATTGTTGTTATTTTTTATTTATGCAGTATTTTTATGAAACAAAATTAAAATTAATAATTGAATAACCTAATTGTTTGAGTTTTATTTCATAAACCGTTCCTCAAACCGCCATAGCCCACATATTGGCTAGAACATTTTCCATAAATTAAAAAAAAATAGATTTGATAAAGTCTACGTAGACTTTGAGGGGGGGGGATTCGGAAAAAAGTCTACGAAAGTCTACGATGGGAGGGGGGGTTGAAAGTGTCAAATTTCGGTCTACGTGGTTTATGAACAGTCCCTAAGGTGATGATCATTACCAATGCAAAATCATGCGCATGTGTGTGTGTGTGTGTGTGGGTGGGTGGGGGGTGGGGTGTGTGCGCGCGTGTGTGTGTGTGAGTGTGTGAGTGTGTGTGTTTTTTATATATAAGGTTTAAAAAGCTTCAAAAATGCGTTAGGCACGGAGTGGGATTCACACGAGCAATGATGGGACTCGCTTTCGTGCCTAACCACTAGAAACAATCCTTATTTTCCGTTTTTCTTCTCCCCCCCCGGGACCACGGTGAAGCGACTACTTCGGGGGCGGCTGTGCTCGTGCACTTCTCTTATTTAATGTTCCCATTGAGACGTGTACCGATGTGGAGTAGCCGACGAGTCATGACGTGCTCTCCTTCACGGTCACTCTCGCTTCGTAATTTTTTTTTAAGCATCGGCGTTGCTGGAGCTCTGCTCTACTCTCAATTTGCTCCTTTCTTGAGCCGTTTAGATCCCACTTACTTTGGTCGAGCCATTTAGCCATTTAGCTCTCACGCCTCGACGCAATCGACTCGAGTAGCCGCTGCCGGTGGGTGTACCCTATTCCGACGGAGGATTCCCCGGCAGTGGAAGTTCTCTCGAAACCGAATAACGGTGAGCCATTTAGCTCCCACTTTCTGAGCCATTTAGCTCCTACCTCTTGACACAGACGACTCGAGTAGTCCCCGACGGTGGATTTACCCTACGCTGACGAAGAGTTCCCTGGCGGCGGAACATCCCCCGAAACGGATTCTTTTGCCGTTGCTGCTCACTCCAACCGACCGGTAGGGTACCGAAGACAGACCAGCGATTCCGGTGGAGCCTAGCGTCCGGTTCGCTGGCGCCCCGACGACCCGAAACCGGTGCACGACGGGTTCTACACAACTAGTCCCCGGCAAAGGATCTAGCCTAGAATTCCTCCAGAACCGATCAATCTTACAGTGACTCTAGCCAGTGGCGCTGGATCGTTGGTCACTTCACCATATTCTCTGCAGCTCGGACAGTATCTTTGATACTGCCTTATCAACAACGTTCCATGTGTCTTCGTCGAGGCACATCTTTTCCATTAACATTGTTGACCAGTCAATCCGCGCCATATCCTTGCGCACTTCTTCGAACCTGGGGCATTCCGAAAACGTGGCATGCCTGGTGTCTCCTCAGGCTCACGCATTCTGGGCAAAAGGTGAAGAAGCGTGACCAAACCGATGCAGATAACTTCCGGAAGCAGCCGTGTCCGGGAGAGGAACTGCGTCAGATAAAGTTCACCTTTCCATGCTTCCTGTTTCCACCCAAACTGACACATTTGAGATGAGCCGGTGGGTCCACCTTCCTTTCACCGCATTGTCCCACTCTTGCTGCCACTTAGCCAACGAGTCCGTTATGACGATTCTCCTTGCATTTCTGATATCCCTCCGCTGATAACATTCGACGTCTTCGACTAGGGTGATACAAATGGGCATCATGCCAGCGATATGTGTGTGTGTGTGTGTGTGTGTGTGTGTGTGTGTGTGTGTGTGTGTGTGTGTGTGTGTGTGTGTGTGTGTGTGTGTGTGTGTGTTTTACAAATAATGTCACATCGGTGTCTCAACCATTTGAACCGATTTCAGTTCTATTGAAGGCAAATGAAAGCTACAACATAGAACGCCATTGATTTTTTTTTCATTCGGACGAAGATATGAACTAAACAGTACTTTACTGTCTATTATAATAGTAATCAAACAATTTAGTCTCCGGTTACATACTGAGCTATTTTTGTACCGATTTTGGTTTTGTTGGTGCTAAAAACAATACCTGAGAGCACATAATTGTGAGATGAAAGGTTCATCTCCCATCGTAGTCACTCAAACACCTCTTAGAGTATTTTCGTAACTTGTCCGGGGTGAGATTTGAACTTCGCCGCTACACCGTGGCTACCCTCAGGTTTGAAAGTTTTGCAAAGTTACATGACACATTTTGAGATGTTCCAAGATTGTTTCGAGTTTTTCTTGATGGAAATTATGGGGTAACTTAAGCACAGCTCTAGTGTAAACGCATTTCCTTTCATCGTGCATTAAAAAAATGTGCACCCCCCTCATTTTGAAGATATGTCCGTGTAGCATCATGCCTCTGTTTTGATTATTAGCACTTCAGTTATCAAAATGTCGTCGAAGGAAAAGAAGTAACGCATCAAAATTTTGCACGTGCATGGCAAAAATCCAAACTACTCTCACCAAGTTGGCGAAATTTTTGAATGTGGCTTAATCAACTGTTGCCAACGTATTAAAAGTGTTCGGTGAAAGTTTGTCGGCAGCCAGGAAAGCTGGATCGGGGGGAAGTCGAAAGCCGGAGGCCTCAGTGACGACAAAAAGAGTTGCCCGCTGTTTTGAGCGGAGCTCCAACCTCTCCGTTCGAGATGTCGCAAATAAACTGGGAGTGGCCCCTTCAACCGCGGAGAGAGCTAAAAAACGAGCTGGACTATCGACTTACAAGAAAGTGGTGACTCCAAATCGCGACGATAAACAAAACACGTCGCCCAAAGCACGATCGCGAAAGTTGTACACGACGATGCTGACGAAGTTTGATTGCGTGGTACAGGACGATGAAACTTATGTCAAGGCAGACTTTAAACAGCTTCCTGGACAGGAATTTTATACGGCAACCGGACGGGGAAAGGTGGCAGACATTTTCAAGCAAATTAAACTGTCCAAATTCGCGAACAAGTATCTGGTGTGGCAGGCCATCTGTACTTGTCGCTTGAAGAACAACGTTTACATTGCGACCGGAACCGTCAACCAGGAAATTTATCTGCGCGAGTGCCTACAAAAACGTCTGCTGCCTTTCCCGAAGTGACGCAATTGTTCCGTTCTATTTTGGCCGGATTTGGCATCTTGCCATTACGGAAAAAGGCCATAGAGTGGTATGATGCCAACAACGTTCAAGTGGTGTCTAAGGACAAGAACACTCCAATTGACCCGTAACGCTGGTAGATCACCTTTTCGTGGTGCGTTACGGGGTATTAAATCTACCACCGAACGTTAGGCCGAATTAATTCAAACTAGGGAACATATTTGTTTTTGTAGTCAAAGAAGCATATATGTGTTCTTAGTACATATTATGGCATTTTTTATAGGCGACAATACTCGGATTGACCCACCGAGGATGAGCTTGGAATAAGGAAAACATTATTAGTCTTCATTTATGTGAATTCTAATTTTCTATTTGATCTTCTATAGTTTGAATCGGTTAGGACTAGGGTTCTGATGCATGGCCAGTATCGGAGTCATTGTTTGTTTTGTTTGCAATGAATCTGGTTTTGACTGATAAAGGGGCGCGCCTTTGAAGAGTGCTGTCACTCACAAAGGGTTTGAATAGCGGAAATTTTCAATAAAATTTGATTCATTGCCAACAAAACAAACAACGACAACTGTAACAACACCGAATACTTCATCATTTCTCAATAGTGATGAAGTAACTCGATATGCACTAAACAAAAGATACGGGATATACTACGGGATAAAATAACTGGCCGCAGTGGTTTATGTCCCGAACAGAGGAAAAAAAAAAGAACTCTCCCAACACGTCAGAGCTCCGCCCAATCGAACAATATTGGGCCATCGTCAAGCGGATCCTTAAAAAGACTCAAAAAGCTGTTGTGAGCGGCAAACAGTTCAAGGCAAACTGGCGTTCTTAGGTGAATAAAATGTTATGGCAGGTGTTGAACGAAAGACCCGGCAATCCGCATTCGGTAAAGAGGAAGGTTAGCTGAATATTTCTTCTGTATTCTGTATTAACTGAACTTGAAAAAGAAAAAGAATTTGAAAGTGACTAATGAAAACTTTGATCGACTCACACACATTATTGTTTGACCAAATTTTGATCGGAACACCCTTTAGTTCAGAAATACTTCCTGTTTTGATAACATGAGGGAAGATCCAAGTGGGATTCTGAAAATTTTAGAGGAACCTCATAGCGTGGTCGGTACACGCATCGATTTTCCAATCTGAAGGTTAGAGGTTCGATTCCCGATACAGTCGAATTTTTCGAGTGAGAAGTTCATCCGAATACGGTTTATATAGTCGATTGCTTTGGAAAATGCAAAGAAACTCGCCAATTAAGAACTGTAGATATACTTCAAACACTAATTTTAGCGGCAGGCAAAGTCGCTTAGGATGTATAAAGCCAATTAGTGGAACAAGAAGAACTATTGTTTGTTCATATACAACCCGTCTAAGTGTATTAGGATGCTTATTATCAACAGAGTTATGACAGCTATGTCTCCACATTTTCAAAGTAAGTAAGAAACCGGATATATCCAACACGATACAAATAAGAACACCGATGGGACACAAGCGCCGTGTTGAGCAAGGTGAACGATATTTTATCTCAAGAATGTTTCCAACACACAGGCACTAACGCATTGCTGGTGATAGCACTGAAAGGTTCCCTACCTCAATCGGTAGAAAAAAAAACATGATAAGCCGCGGTACAGTCCCTTTGCCTTGTAGAAAATGTGGACGGATGGAATAGCCTGTAGTGACAACCCCTTTTCAGTATTCCCTTTCACAGCCCGATAAATCGATCAAACTTTTACCTGAATCAACCATGCCGTATCAGTTTCGTTTCCCATAACGATGATGCGTTTGTATTATTTTTGTATTAATCATAGGCCTAGGCGTTTCACGGTTCTAGCAGAATTCGGTTTGTTTTGATTAGGGCAGACGTTGAGTGTCTTAGTCTTTATACATGGAAGCATAAGGGAAGTATAAAACTGTGACTGAATTTTAGTTTATGCTCGTTTTACGGTCATCTGATCGTTGTTTAGTCGATACGTTGTTCCTATGATGGTGATATAATTGCTGACTGAGAGAAGCTTGAAATTAGACCTAACCCAATGTGGGAGTCAGAGTTGTGGTTATTAGCTGCAGCAATTCTTAATGTTTCTTCTGGAGCCTTATCATGAAGCACACAGATAAAAAGAAACATTGACTTTTCTGTGTTTTCTAATGCAAATAAAGGGAATGCTAGATTTGACAGATATTAATGGGAATGTAAAATTAATCCAGAAAACGCCTGAATCTAGCCTGATGTACGAAAGATTGCAAACATTGTTGTATGGCGCATACAAGATTGCAAACAAATTCGTTGTTTACGCCTCCTTTGGCTTGGAATTAAACGGGGAGAAATTTTACGCGCTAGTTAAAATTAATTTTTGTTTTGTGCAATATTGATAGATTTGTTTTAACAGCTTCAAGCTAAGTATGTATGTTTATTGGTAAACCAACATTCATTCCACTTAACTCGCTATATTTAAAGGATGAAATTCTTCTCCAGATACATCAAATGCAATTTTTCTTGAATGAAAATTAAGAAACGAAAAGTTGACCTTCATTCAATTAACTTAATCGTAAACAGTGAATATTGACTGCACGTGCTCAGTACAGCAATGTATTTTTGGAACATCGATCAAAAGCCTCCACCAGTGAGAGTTGATTAACTTAATTCCATTTGAGACAATTGCCACACCCGAGCAAATCAGTTGACCGAACCGACCACACATTGTATTTACTCCAAATGATGGCACATTTGCGTGTCTCGCCGATGACGCCAACAAGTTGCGGTCGGTGTTGGCGAACGATGAGCTAATGTCCTTTGCCCGTTTAGGAGCAGCGGGCTGTCAGGTCGGTGCGAATTAACTTTTTTTTTGTATAACTAAAAAGAGAAGAAAATCAATAGTACTGTCACGTTTTTGTTTCTCGGTTAACGTAAAGTGCGCTCAACCAACGTGCATAAGATGGAAAACGGTGAGAGAGAAAAAAAAAGCTTATGATGCGGAATATACGTACACTCCATTATAATCCATTAGGTAATTTGTCTCGGAACAATTCGCTTGTCATTCCGACTGTGCAACGCAGATTGAAAAGGTATCTCGTAGAATTGACAATTTGCCTCTTTCAGCATACGATTCTTAAGTAGCCGCAATTGGATGGAAGTTTCAATCTATCTTCTAACAAAATATATGATCTAAGATTTAAAAAAAATTAAGTTCTGATTGAATGAATCTCTATAAATCTCAATTTTAAAACGACAGCAGACTTGTTTATTTGACTCAGATGCACGCGATCTATGGCACAATTTGGTAAAAAAAGAAATCACTCATGAGATGAGTAATTCAATTTTTGCCAAACTGCAGCATTTTGCATAAAAATCTTTTTGTTCGCCAAACTATCGTGTTCTATTTGTAGTTATTTTATGAAACTTCCAAGATGTACACTAACATAAATAAATAAGTCTTTCTACAAGAATAATGTTGATGGAGATAACCCATGCAACACACTACTGAAAAGCAGATGAACTGCCTGGATTTATTAAAAATAGTACTCAGCATGTTAAAGTCCACACACTGCACAACTTCTAACGCAATATTATAAAGAGGAAGGGCAGACGATCGCATTGTCGATGTCCTTTGCGTGTTTCAAAGTCCTATAAATCGAGAATGGAAATTTGCGAATGGCTCGGGTCACCGGTCAACCGTCAAGAGCAGTGACTCAATTTGGAAAATGAACGATTACTTAGTGAAAGGACATCAAGCTTAACAGTCACGAACTCGGCAGCTAAATCAAAGGTGTATACGAAGTTTGGAAGTGACAAATATTATAATAGAGAGATTCAACAGTGCACAGTTGTTCAGAAAGCTACATAGTTGTTTCTATGAAGAAGGCGCTCCTTTTGGTCTGGATGAAAACTAGGGTGGACCTTATTTTCGAAAATATATGAAAATCAAACTTTTTCATTTGCAGAAATAAAGGCATACATTGTTCGGAAAAGTTGTAGAATCAATAATTTCAAGAAAATTTGATTGTATATTTTTTTCTGTACCTTTTGATATGGCCGAGATAGAGCATTTTTCTTGTATGGTATCCCTACAGAACAGAAAAAAACAGTTTTTTGCTCTAACTTTTTTATTTCAAATTTGTTAACAACGTTGTCTTGAGATGATTTTTATAACTTGAGATGATTTTTATATACTTGAAAAGATAAAAGTTTTGTCGTGTAAGTCTTGTCGATGTCTCGTACCGTTAGCGATTAATTAACGATTTTCTTATAAAATTACACCCACATCAAATGTGTTTTACTCAATTTAAAAAATCTCCAGTTTTCAGACATAATGCATATTAGGGTGGCTCAACATGATTATTTTTTCAGAACAGCTCTTTTTTGGATCCATTTGGGGTCCCAAACAACCGTGTAAAATTTGGGGACGATTGGTTGTAGCCCGGCTTCCCGCATTGCGTTTGAAATTTGTATGGAAATTAGTATGGGAAAACATACTTTTTTGAATTTTCATTACTAGAGACCTCAGTTTAGCATAGAACCTTTAACTAATCAGTTAAAAGTATAGTCCAGGATGTGCCTACCAACTTTGTCGAAAGAAGTACTACGCTAAAACGTTCCTTAAAAAAGTTATAGGTGTTCAAAGATCGATGGTTCGAATTAATTGCTAAAAATGATTTGTTCTGCCAACACTGCCGGTGTATCAATGCAATCAGATTTCAATCCGCAATAACTTTGGCGTTTCTAGTCTTATCGATTTGGAATGTTCAGATGAACTACTCATAAACCTTTGCACATCTTTATGGGTGTATTTGAAGATGCCTCCCCCCCCCCCATGCCAACCCGAACCCTCTCCCTCAATTCATAGTAATGGAAATACTGTTTCAAACTGAAATAACTTTAGTGTTTCGTATCTTGTCGAGTTGGTTTATTTAGATATGTTATTTAAAAACATTTACCCTATCTCATATGCCCAGTTGTTAAATGGAGGGGGCATACCAACTTCGGAGTTTCTCATCTAATGGAGTTGGTACGTTCGGATGAGCTATTCAAAAGCATTTGCTCAATTTATTTTTTGTAATTGAAGAAGAGGTACATACTGATTCCTCCCCCCTCAATAATATCGATGGAAGTAAAGTTACAGATTGAAATAATTTCTGTGTTTTTTTAACCAGTTCGTTTATTTGGAAGGCTCAATTGCGTTAGCTTTACGGAGCCGATAATGATTGTCTGTGGTTTAACAAGAATAACTTAATACTACGTCTAGTAGGAATGGACCGATTACTCGCGGTTTACTCGAGGTTAAGGGTAATATTTTTCAGGGAAGGATCAGGTGAGGAGCTTGGGAGGGAGTTATTTTTGTCGCATCAGAGAGTTGTCGCCAGTACTTTTGCGTTATGCTGGGTTTGCTTTTAGTGTTCGATCGACTTGGTGACCATTGGGCGACGATGAGATTCATCGTGGTGAGGGGGGACGGGGGCAAAACAAACACGAACTACTAAAAATAAGAAAAAAAGAAGACCAGGAGAGTATACTCTTATTTTAGACATTTGGAGACGCGAGTTCCCAACGCGTCTCTTACCTAAACTTCTGTCATTCTTGCTGAAAATTAAAAAAAAATTAAAATTTCGATTTCCACCGAAAATTACCAACTTCAACGTGTTCGTAGGTACATCGAGTTTAAGATCTATTTTCTGCCATACTAAGTGCACCCCGAACTTTGCCTCTCTTTTACGAACGAGGTTGAACAACTAATGAAAAGTTTCTATCATATTTGTTTCCCACATTCATGTACCTTGCTATACTGCCGTTCTACTTATAATTGCCCCATGTTACTTTCCACAAAACAGCCAAAACTCAGATCAATTTGTCCCACGGAAAACGTGATGACATCAGGGAACATTATTAGTGGCTGGAAAACTCCTTCCAATCATATATTTCATCATGAACTATAAATAGGACATACCAGAATTCATTTAGTTCCATAAAACTACTGAAAATCTTGTCTAACGAAGCATTTCTAATAATCGTGGCACAAATTGACCTGAGTTTTGATTATTTTGTGAATAGTAACATCACATGGGACAATTATGCGTAGAAAGGCAGTATAGTTTTTTTTTTATATTTGATGGAGAGCAAAAAATCGCTTGGATATTATTAAAAATACAACACTGCTTCCTGACGCAAATTACGTCATACAAGGTTCAATTCCATCACCACACATTGAAACGGCATTTAAATCACTTCGGCATACAGATGCAGATAGAAAAAACGGTTTCGTTTGGAGCGCTTCTTTTGTTTTAGAGAAGAATGAATGCAAACATTCATGCTATGCGTTCATATAGGTCTGGTTTTGTAGCTATTGATCTAATCTATCATACCAAACGTATGATTGATTTGTTTGTATCGAAATCATTGACATAAGCCTATAAGACTGATCAATTTTTAAATAGCTCATCCGAATGTACCGACTCTATTAGATGAGAAACTCCGGAGATGATGGTGGAGGGAATATAGTATGCCCCCCCCCCCCCCCCCTCCCTCTAACAACTGGGCATATGAGATTGATTAAATGTTTTTGAAACAAACCAACAAACAAACCAACTCGACAAGATACGAAACACTAAAGTTATTTCAGTTTGAAACAGTATTTCCATTACTATGAATTGAGGGAGAGGGGTTGGGTTGGCATGGGGGGGAGGGAGGCATCTCCAAATACACCCATAAAGTTGTGCAAATGTTTATGAGTAGTTCATCTGAACATTCCAAATCGATAAGACAAGAAACGCCAAAGTTATTGCGGATTGAAATCTGGCTTCCATTGGTACACTGGCAGTGTTGGCAGAAAAAAATATTTTCGGTATTTAATTCGATCCAACAATCTTAGAAAAGCTATAACTTTTTTTAGGGACATTTTAGCGCCGCACATCTTTCGACAAAGTTGTTAGACACATTATGGACTATATATTTAACTGATTAGTTACGTGATCCAAGCAAAAATGGGGTCTCTAGGGATGAACATGGAAAAAAGTACGTTTTCCCATACTAATTTCCTTCAAATTTCAAACGCAATGCGGGAAGCCGGGCTACAACCAATCGTCCCCAAATTTTACACGGTTATTTGGGACCCCAAATGGATCCAAAAAAGAGCTGTTCTGGCTTCATGTGGTCAAGTTTACGTTTTTTCATATAAACGGTGAGCCACCCTAATGCATATGCAATAGTAAAAATACTTTCAAATGCTGTAAAGAAATATTTTTTTGGTTTACTCCACCAGAAAAACCAACATATGAAAAAGGCCTATTTTGTTTATCTAAAACCATAATAACTTTTGTCTGACATACGGTAGAGACAATTTCAGCATACCAAAAGTTGTGACAATGGGAAGACAATTTTTCTGAAAAATTTGAAATAAAAGAGTTACAGCAAAATAACTGATATTTTTAGGGACATCCTAAGCTATAAAGGAAACAATTCTCAAATATGGTCATATCAAAAGGTACAGAAAAACTATACCATCAAAATTGCTTGAAATTATTTATTCTACAACTTTTTCTAACAATGTATGCCTTTATTTCTGCAAATAAAAAAGTAAGATCTGCGATTTCTCTGAAAATAAGGACTACTCTTGTTTTTATTTACACCAAAAGAAGCGCCTTGTTGTTAGAAACAACTTTGTGCAAGACAATTTTGCTCCAAAGCTTCAAACTTCGGCTGAAAATGTATCTTTCCAGCTAAATTCGCATTCTGGACCACTGTGCAGTGGAAGAAATCAACAACGATCAACAAAATGGACTTCGGCAAAGCCCACCAAAGCCATTGTCACAATGAAAATGTCCTAACAGTCAACCATTCGTTCATTAGGACCCCGTTTTACGTTAATACAAAGATCCGGTAGTCGTACCGACGGGACTAACGGTCTCTAGTGATATCACTACCGGCACCTGAACCACGTACCACGCTAGTGGGATGCCCAGGACGTGTACGCAGGTGTTCGCCATCGCCACTCTATTTCAATAGTTCAAGCGTGCAGGAGTATTCCTACGTCTCCAGCAAGGATACCGTGTAAGATGAGAATATAATCGACGGACGGAGTCAAGCGGTGAGGAGGCAATCGACGACGAAGGACACGTGGTTGTAAAGCCTGTCCACTTAATTTCGGACAACAAAATAATAGCAGCGAAAAAAAATTACACATAATTCATTTCACAATAAAAGAGTTATATCTACATGAGAAACAGTTGATTAGGATGCTACACCTTCTTTCTGTAACATTCTAGAGCTTTCTGAGCTTCATTCTAGAGAAGTTCTGGACGGTTTGGTGGATTGGCTGTTTTTGGCATGTATACCTCTTGTACTTTATACCATTCCAGGTCGAATTTCGCATAATGACAAGAGGCCAAAACAGAGCTGGAGAGTCGTAGCTTCTGACAAACGGTAGCAACCTCTTTGGCAGATATTCTTACTCGTACACATCCCACCAATAAGCATCAAAAAGGATGTGCCGATGAAGACAAAACTCATAGATTTTCGACCACAACTACCGATGGCCTGCCAAATCAAATACTTCTTCGG
>JASCZW010017292.1:0-17280 GCA_034211315.2 Aedes japonicus | reverse complement strand
ATCAGCGCGTCTCTGGTTGTGGAAATCTGAACTAAGAAAAAAGGATGGAAATAGTTCTAGAGTTCCCTTGTGTTTTTTCAGTGCTTAAGCAGTTGTGTTTCTAATTGCCAATTTTTTAAACTCAACTATTCGTACGACTTATTCTGGGGGATAATCAAACAGGTGACTTTGCGTAAATAAGTTATTAAAATGCCGTCAGTAAATTCATTCCAGAGATGAATTAACTGGCTAGAACTCTTCAAAAAATAAATATAACTCTGTATTTCCTACTGCCTTTACTGCCGGTGGACCCATAAGTGTCTCTAAGCATGGGAAAATTAAGTTGTCCATCGAGTGGTTTACCCCCTACCTAATATATAAAAATTTGACAAATAGCTACTCACATATCAATGGAACACAGCGGAGGCTGTTCCAGTCGTTTACCCTTCTTCAGGTGCTCCAGAAGATTGTCCCAGGTGGGAATCGAGGAGTAAGGGTTACCCCCAAGCGTCATGATTTCCCAGAGTAACACTCCGAAAGACCACCTGAATAGATAGAACATCCAATTAACCATCACTTCACTTCAATTACATTTCCAGATCACTCACACATCGCTTTGGGAGTCGTAGAACTTTTCCTCCAACGACTCTGGCGCCATCCATCGGATCGGCAGTTTGCCAGTTGTCGTCTTCCGATAGTACTCTTGGCTGTGAATATCTCTTGCCAATCCAAAATCGGCAATCTTCATCACGTAGCCATCGCTGACCAGCACGTTACGCGCTGCCAAGTCCCTGTGTATGCACTATTGGAATCGAATTAAATTAATCGTGATTTTCATATAGCCAATCCAAAAGAACTTACCCTTCTCGAAGCCAGGTGCTCCATGCCTCGCGCAATCTGAAACGCGAACGAAATCAACTCCTTTTGTGTGAGAATTTTCTTCTCCTTCTCCCCGCTGATCATGTCGTCATAGTTGCTTGTACCGAAGCGATGACTTCGTAGGAAGTCCTTCAGATTGCCATGCGGAGCATACTCAACAATTACGTACAATGGGCCATCCTTACAGCAACATCCCAGCAAGTTGATAATGTTGACATGTTTGCCGATCATCTTCATAACTTCCATTTCGCAGACGAGATCCTTGACATCGGCATCGGTGTGGCCCTCTAAGGATGTAAATTAAGAACTTCTTCTCAAACATATCTCAATGCACTACAATACCTTTTAACATTTTCACTGCGACGACGGTGGAGGCTTGTCCCTTCACCAAACCCTGTGCTTCGGCCATAACAACTTTACCGAAAGCACCTTCGCCGAGACTTTTGCCGAGGATCAGTTTGTTTCGTGGAAACTCCCAGTTCAAATCGATCGGGAACTCATACTCGGAGATCATGGTTGGATCACAGTTTCCGCTCTGAACCAGTGTGGATCGCTGCTTCTCGATCCGGACTATTGGCATTTGCTGTGGAAGAAGGGAACAATAAAATAATCCGAACATCTGAATCTGAATCCAGCACTCTTACCATGGACTCTGTTACACCTGGGATACTAGTTTCAATAGCAGGTTGCTTCAGCACAATGACCTTCTTAGTCCATTGGTTGACGTGCTCCATGGCCCGATGCTTCATCTTTTCCCGCTTGAGCTTTTTACACACAATTATTACAATGATCGCTAGGATGATAAAACACCCAGTCAGAACCGTTGTCATGATCGTTATCAGCGTCGAATGGGGTCGCACGGGATGGGAAATTGGGCGATCATCCGGGAACTCGTCCACTACGCGTAGATAGGCACTTTCGAACGATTGTCCAAGGGTGTTGGAAGCAACGCATGTGTACCAGCCCTCATCGGCGTGGGTCACGTTCTCAAGGGTCAGAACCTCGGGGTAATCCAAGTCACGCTGTTGTTTTGGTAAAGTAACCTATTAGCATTCTATCGAATTGTTCAACATTGGTAACAGAAACATGCAGGTTAGTAAGTATATACCTAAGTCTAGTGGTTAGCCAAATTTCATGCAGTGAAGTTCACTCCATCACCTTCTTATTCTTAATAATCGGACAGCCCTGGCAAACTCCCTTGTATTTGAGCCACTGGATGAATTTAGAAAGGTCGCTTAGCACTTTGCATTCCATGGACACATTAGTGCCGACAATTGCCGTGATGTTCGCCAAAGGCTTTGTTATAATCGGCTTGTGATTCACACGATCTGTAAAAGAAGAAGACAACCTTGTTCAAGCTAAGACTAGAAACCACCACCTCTAGGAGAACCAAACAGAAACATATGCCAACCACCAAAGTATAAACCCAACAACTAAGCGATTCAACCAATTCTTAAGATAACCACCACCATCAATTGCAAACGCAGTTGGTACCTCTAGCTTGGTAATGTTCTTCGGAATATTCGGGTTGGCAGTATCGACAATATGGAACTTGATCCACTCAATATGGGGCTCAAGGTCCGATATCGTTCGACATTCTAGAGTCGCAGTGGTGTTGACCAGTACGGTAGTGTTGAGCAAAAATCCATCCTTTATATATGGTCGTGCCGGGAACCGATCTATATGCGGCATCAGAAAGTGTTTTTAAAAGTTTCATATTTTCAAGTCTCATCGGAGAAAACCGTTTAACCCCGATCTAAGTTGAACTTACCTTTCACTTCTAGCTTGGTGGTAAAACTGATGCATCCGTGAACATTGCACACATTGCATGTGTATGCTCCGGAGTCTTTTGGGACAAGATCTTCCAGCACAATGGACCACTTGGCGTACTTCACCGAACCCATGCTGCGAGTTATCTTTTCGTCGTCCTTCGTCCAGGTGATGTTAGGCATTGGGTTGCCATCTGCGGGACATCGAAGCCGCACCATGTTTCCAGATGGTTTCGGCATAAGGCCCACCATGTGATCTCGCTTTGTGAAAAATGGAATTCCTGGCGTTAGTTCCCCATTGACTCCAGGCGAGGCCGAATGATTTTCGGATGATTCCCCATTGCTCCCCCCCAGTTGAGATCCCGTGGCCACCATATCTTCGTCAACTTCTGAATCTTCATCCGTTTCTTCATAATCATTGTATTGATGTTCATCACCCACATAGTCCGGATTATCTGGTTCTCCATTATTGGACACTTGTGAGTGAATCTCCATATCATTATACCGGATGAAAGGCTCCTCTGGATCGTCGATCACCTCTACATGAGTCGTGGTATTCACACATTTTTGCAAATTGCACACCCTACACACATAATATCCCGCATCTTCTGGCTCCAAGGACTGAAGCAATAAACTGGATTTGTTCCCTGTTTTTATGTTCACTATTTGATTATCTTTGATCCAACTGATTCGAAATTTCGGTTCACCTGCCACTTCACATTTCAGTTTATAACTATCGCCGACTTTCCGAGTTACGCTAGCTGGCCCATCTATATTCCCCACGACAAACTTGGGAAGTTCTTCGGTTATATCATTATTCACCGCTTCCAACGGAATGGGGCTCGGGGACGGCAAAGGTACGCTTGTTGACATTGGAAACACGAGGCTCTTCTTTTCCAAATTGGCAACCCGTGCAACGCCGGAACCAACGGGCCTGCTGTGTCCACTGCCCGGTGAATCGCTTTGGTAGAGATCGGACGCCTCATGCTGGCTGAACACCGATAGAGTTAGGTTGGACCACTCGCCATACTCCGATCCACACGAGTAGTACCCGGCATCGGTTTTCTTGATGGAGTTGAATTTTAGTCTGCAGGGAAGAAGAGAAGATGTTGTTGAATGTTTAGTAATAGTTAAAAGAAAGCTTTTTCAAATAAATAAGGTACTCGACACTGAAGAAGTCTGTGATTCACAAACGAAATAGGTCACAAGATAGGCCTTTTCTAGTAGAATTCAAAGTAGTTAGCACGCGTTTACTAGTGGTTGTTTGAATAATTATTTCAGTTTTTTTTGTTTTTTATTTGAAGTGACAAGTGTTCATCGATGTACGATTACTGTTTTTGTGCCTCGAGAAATATTCATCAACATTTTCAAGAGCACACCATTCTCAATTGAAGACGAAGCCTGCTATGCGTTAGTAAGGAATTGTCTTTTGAATTACATTCTGTAAGCTGTTATGTGGCTTGGTTTTTGATACAGGGTGTCTCACAATAGGTGTCACTAAAACAAAATCGAATAACAGCAAAATAAATCAACCTAAATAATCATAGCATTTATTTTTCATTTGAAAGATACGTGTTACAGAAATAAACCATATTAATTCAATTCAAATATCTCGCCCTTTTCCTTGATAACTTTGCGCAAACGTTTTGTCAACCCATTACAGCTGGTATGCACGATTTTCTGAGGAATTTGGTCCCAAATATCAACCAAATGTTTCATGAATCGATCCAAAGTAAGCCCTTTCGTAGGGCCTATATGTTGAAACATATAACTCCAAACAAACTAGTCAAGTGGGTTTAGATCCGGTGGAGATGCAGGCCATTCTTTACGTGTGGTGAAATTGGGAAAATTTTCCGCGCACCACGCTTGCGTCTTGTTTGTCTTGTGAGCTGGAGCTGAGTCCTGCTGGAAACAATATGGTGTATTCCCATACAGCGTTGAAACACGTGGAATCAGATGGTTCTTCAAAACATCCTCGATGTAATACTCAGTATTCAATTTTTGTTTTCCTTTTCGTGAAACGGCGCCCCATACCATTATTTTCGATGCATTCGAATTAAAATATTTCTGCTTATTTCGACCCTGGCTTGCTTTTGACGCTCCGTCAACCCGCGAACCCGTAGTTTCTTGTACGGCTTGCATTCCAGATCATGTCTGAGGAGCCTGTTTATTGAAGCAGAGGACATTTAAAACTGTTTGCTCAGTTTACGGCCAGATACGGCCGGATTACGTCTTAATCGCTTCCTCACACATTTGATCTTTTTCTTCGTTCTGGCAGTTCGTCTGGCACTTTCTTTGTGATAAATATGGACATTTCCGATTTCTTTGAACCGTTTTAAGGTACGAAAAACAAAATGCTTACTCACTCCGAACTGCTTAGGGCTTTTGAGTATCCGACACGGTCTAAGCTTTTGCAAATGTAATTTTAAAACTTGCTCCCGTATGGCTTGCATGGTAGCTGATAAATATAAACATACGGAACCGCTTATTTATCTTCAGCGATAAGCTGTCAAAAAATACACTCAAAACGGGTATAATCAATTCCGCTGTTAAAATTACCCAGCTGAAATTAACCAAGACTGAAAAAAGGTGACACCTATTGTGAGACACACTGTAATGACTGTTCTCGAAAATAATGTGATGAGCAGGATTCGGGGTAAAAATTGAAGAAAATTTGACTGAAACTAGTTATGAGTGTAATGTTTATGCCTGTGAAGTGGTTATTTAGATACCATCGAAACAAAGAGCAAATCCGGCGAAAAAATATTTGCGAAGTCATGGAAAATCCCACATACGGATCGGAAACACCTGGCATTGCATCATTCGACGGTATTCCTGATGGTGAAGTCATTCATGCCACCCAGATCCAAACCCAGATGACCCAACGGTGGTCAGGCAGCGGCAGAAAACCGAAAATAGCTGATCCGATTAAGGCAAGGAAGGTGTTGAAATTGTTCAAGCGTCGAACGAAACCATTCGATCCACAATGTGGCGAAGAGGGCATAGGTTTCCATCTGGTTTGTCGAAAACACGATGAAATGTGCCGTCCTCCACGTCTAAGGCCTGTACTCGAAAAAAATGGGCGAAACAGAGGTGGGCACAAAGCAATTACTAGGGCAGGAGGTTTTACGTTGCCACAACACGGTTGGCCGTTTCTGAGGAGGTAATTAAGAAGAAAGTGCAATCTCATGGAGACGAGACGCTTTTTTGGCCAGATTAGACATCCTGCCACCACGCGTAGCTGGTGTTAGACTGGAAATAATGTTGTTTTTGTACCTAAAGACTTCAACCCAGCGAACTCACCGGAACTTCGTCCGATTGAATCCTAGAGGGGTTGAACTGAAACGTGTATCCGTCCCCTTCGATAAAGACATTACACAAAAGTTAAAACCACGACTTAGGGAATTTGGTTTAGACTGAGTTTTTTCTAGTAGGCACAACCAATTAGCATCGATGTTGGGCTCCACCAAAGATTCGGTAGACACATTAGGCAGAGCAGGGGTATACAGAATCAAGTGTAAGCACTGCATCAAAATATATGTAGGTCAAACAAAGAGAACCTTGGCAACAAGGTTCAAGGAACATTTAGCGGAGGTGACTAAGGCTGTCAAACAGAACAAGAAAGGAATTTCACATAACTTCAAATCAACAGTCGCAGAACACATCTTCACGGAAAATCACGACATAACGACGAATGACATCACAATATTACGAACTACATCTACACCCTGGAAATTAGACGTCGCAGAAAGCTTAAAAATAAACAAACAACAGAACACAAATCTACTAAACAAAGACCAGGGCAATGGTTACACATGGCTCTTCAGCTTAATACCCAAACGACATCAAACCCGACGAAGCGGAGTACCCGCTGATACACAATAAGTAGGTTAGGTATAGATGAAAAAAGCGAGGTAGATATTAAGTACAAAATAATAATAAGATAGGTATAAGCAAAATAATGATAGGTAAACGTTTTGTATTAAGAAAATAGTATATATACGGCAGGTGGCGAAGGTTTTTTTTACATAAGTCGAGTTATTAGTACGAGACACTGAAGAAGTCTGCACATTGTAGACGAAATACGCGTATCTGTCGAAGATAAGCAAAGGTAGTTGGAATTAAATGGAGAATACTATTTTTTCTTCTAATTTCTAGTTCGTCCGATTAAAAATTTGTTGGGCCATCATAAAGCCATAAACCTCTTACAACATCTGAAGCATCCGGGAATGAGCTCGCTTCGAAGAAACAGTGGGTTATAAAACTTTTCAGTCCCGGAACTACTAAGTTCCAGAAGAAAAGCGGCCTAAGCAGCAAGCTGCTGGTCTTAGGCCAACGGCAACTCCTAGGGTGGGCACTCAAGGCCTCTTTTGTTCCGGGTCTCAGGGAGTTATGGCGAGGGAGGTTTTCGGATGTAGAAGCCCCAACTAATACAAATGTGTTTGTTTTCCCTTGTTTATTGTCCCAAAACGAACGCGGTGGTGGTAGCAACAATCAATATGCAACTAGCGATTTGAAATTAGTTCACTGATGTAGGCCCGTAGGTCCGAAGTACACCGTGCAGTCTGCACATTGCAATATTTTTTACGCTTTTCGTTACCTTCCGGTACTAGTATCTTTGGCTTTGTTTTGATTCGCTATATTTGACAAAATATTTGTGAAGTACGTTATTAGGGACAACTCATTAAGCTTGGGACCGCGCTTTGGACCGAGCTTGGGACCGATGTGCTAGTACTTCCTGATCCAAGAAATATATTCATTATCTTCATGACTATCCACCCGTTGGTGGTAGTGTCGAACAATACGGAGATGCTTGTTGAAGATGGTGGGGTGCCACGTGGTGATGGTTGGAATGTACCTGCGTTATGGCTGAAACGGTAGCCGAAAAGCCGACCAGAGTGACTACAAGAATGGCGATGAGGATGGTGGATAATGTGTTGGCCAGTATTACAAAACTGAAACATGTAAACAAAGTGTAGAATTTAATGTGCTACTGAATAAGGTTCGATAGGAAAAGTTTCAAACACTTACATTCTCTTAGGAAAAAAAACGCTGAAATAGTTTTAAAAATCTAAAAAATTCCAAACATCCACATTTTTGTAGCTATACAATTTTTGACGTATTTAGGCTTCGTCTTTTTTTTCTATATAGTGGTACACATCACAGGTACGAAAAATGAGAGCGTCGCGAAAAGTGGCCTGCTTTTGAACGTTAAAAACCTCAGTTATTTCTCGTTAGATTAGCGAAATATTGGCAGCAACTGACTGGAAATGTTTCGAACAATGCAACATTTTGATCAAAACTCTTATTATAAACTTTTGAATATATACTAAAGGAAGCATTTTGTTTTATAATTGTGAAAATTAATGAATTCAAGTGAATTTCTGCAAGTATTGCTAATATAAAAATTACTATCGTGCAGCAATCGGATTTGAGCTGAAGTTTGAAATGGGAGGATAAATCAAATCCCAACTACTTTCAATGTGAATCTAAATTTTTTGAATACTTTTCTATGTTATTTGTTCGAACTGAATGCCCACATGTAATTCAAGGGTTTTTTTCCAGGCCCCACAGGAATCTGTTTCAGAATGGCCGTTCCAGGAACAAGTCGGCATATGACCCACAATGTAAAAGAAATAGTCTCTAGGAATTATTCCAAAGATTTTGACATCCATTCCCGGAAATTCAATAGATGTTTCCAAATTGTGCCTCCGTACCGGACCACAGCCCCGGTAACCCGGATTTAAAGCGAACGAGTTTTTGAATCTAAGCAAATATTGACCGATTTTAATGCCATTTGAATTTAAAGGGTGTCCACGATGAAATTGCCACACACAAAATTGATTCGCAAAATTCGAGTTTTCATCCGATTGCCATCAAATTTTCAGGGATTGAGAATTAACTATTAAACTTCATTTTACCATTTTACTCGTATTTTATTTACAGTTCTCTACGCAAATGCCCGCACCTTGGCCTTAACCCCGGCCATAAGATTCTGCACAACCTGTGAATCAACCGTTTTTTGCATGTAAACCCATACTTCCTCCCATATCTTCAGTTCCTCGACTGTCTTCACTACCTTAGGTCGTTTAAGAAGGTGCTGCTTCATGATCGCCCAGTACTTCTCGATGGGGCGGAGCTCCGGAGTGTTGGGAGGGTTGAACATTTTCGGCACGAAATTGACCTTATAGTCCGCATACCACTTCAGCACGTCCTTGGAGTAGTGGCATGAGGCCAAATCCGGCCAGAAAATTGTTGGGACGTTGTGGGCCTTCAGGAGAGGAAGCAGCCGCTTCTGGAGGCACTCTTTTATGTACACCTGTCCGTTCATCGTGTCCTGGGTCACGAAAGGTGCACTCCGCCTCCCGCACGTGCAGATGGCTTGCCAAACCAGGAATTTCTTCGCAAACTTGGACATCTTCTGAGTGCGGACATGCTCCGGAACGCTGAACTTATCCTTGGCCGTGAAAAACAGGTTGCCGGGGATCTGTTTGAAGTCGGCCTTCACATATGTGTCATCGTCCATGATGCAGCATTCAACTTTCGTCAGCATGTTGAGGTACAACTTCCTGGCACGGGTTTTGGCGGACTTGTTCTGCTTCTCGTCGCGATTAGGGGCCTTTTGTACTTTGAACGTTCGAAGCCCAGCCTTAGTTTTGGCCTTCTGGACAAACTTCGGCTTAGGTTCAGCTTCTTAGCCACATCCCGAACGGAGGCGTTCGGATTTCGGTTGAAGGCCCCAACTACGCGGTTGTGATTTTTGGTGTTGTACGGAATACTTTTTCCTTCACTTCTGGGCTTCCGATCGGTGGTCAACCGTTCCTCGAACCGCTTAATCACTCGCGACACCGTGGAATTCGCAATTCCCAACGTTTTAGCGATGGAACGATGCGAGAGATCCTTGTTCTCGTGATGAATGCGCAAGATTTTATCACGTACGAGCTGTTCTTTCGACTCCATTTCCGCGAGTTTTGATCACAGGACTTTCAGACTTGCAGGATGTAAATAATGCACTATGAACTAAATCCACCCAAATTTTCATTAAATTCTACCCAACGGTTAAAAAGTTAGAGCAATTTCATAGTGTGGCAATTTCATCGTGGACACCCTTTAGTGGGTACCCTGTCGTTCACTTAAAGGTGTTTTTGTCAAACACATAAGGGTTAATCGAGGAAGCTGCTCTGACTCAGCCATTTCGCTAACGAATCGGCTGGAGAAGTGAAGTGCACGTGTTAATTCGTACGTTGTAAATTTAAGTTACTCGATTGGTTTTTGCGTAGCAGTTTTACTTAGAGGTACATACCGGTATTGTGTGAGTTTTGTTTTCAGAAGCGTTTTAACGTTCGTTGGTCCTTTTCAGCGGACATAATTACAAACTAGTCGCGTTCTTTTTAAAAATTAGAATTTGTAGTTTTGAGCATGAGCATGAGTTTGATTGACCACCCGAGGTTGCTACTTCCGTTTTTGCCAGATCAGCTGTTATCAAACAGAGCACCAACAGATTATGCATGGGACTAACATACACCTTCAATGTGTATAAACTGGTTGATTTCAAACTAAGGTAATACCGGCGCTGGTCCCGTCCAAATGCAGGTCAAGTAAGGAATGGGTAGGAATATGTTGACGTGATACTCGCTTTATTGGAAGCCGAAAACACCTCTGCACTTCCTCGAGAAATCACTGGGATTTTGGATAACTGGATGCGTTTTGGTTAACGATAAGCTGTCAAGTGGAATATTTGAAAATTAGTACCGATATTCGATTTGGACCGATTTAAACCACCAGTAAGGATGCTATTGGGGCCACTCACAGAGTGTGATAGTGGTATTTTATAAGGAAAACAAGTCAACTCATCTTAACGCATGAGAGCCAACTTGGACCGATCTACACCAACAGTACGGATGCCGCTGTAGTCACTTACAAAATGGGACAGTGGTTTATTTGTTCCAAGACAAAGTGGCCCGACAAGCATGGCGAACGAATAATTTGGATCATAATTAATTATGTACTCACCACCGACCCATCTTACTCGATCACTCACGCAACGAAAAAGAGGCAACCGAAACAATAGACAAAACGCTACGCCCGATAACAACATATTGCGGAACGAAGTGTTGACACAACCGATTCAACCAATTAAAATGATGGTCGACGCAAACCTATTAAAAATATTTTTTATTAATATAGATACAATGGGTAATGTAGTAAAGGGTGTCCACGATGAAATTGCCACACTATGAAATTGCTCTAACTTTTTAACCGTTGGAATTTAATGAAAGTTTGGGTGGATTTAGTTCATAGTGCATTATTTACATCCTGCAAGTTTGAAAGTCCTGTGATCAAAACTCGCGGAAATGGAGTCGAAAGAAGCTCGTGCGTGATAAAATCTTGCGCATTCATCACGAGAACAAGGATCTCTCGCATCGTTCCATCGCTAAAACGTTGGGAATTGCGAATTCCACGGTGTCGCGAGTGATTAAGCGGTTCGAGGAACGGTTGACCACCGATCGGAAGCCCAGAAGTGAAGGAAAAAGTATTCCGTACAACACCAAAAATCACAACCGCGTAGTTGGGGCCTTCAACCGAAATCCGAACGCCTCCGTTCGGGATGTGGCTAAGAAGCTGCACCTAAGCCGAAGTTTGTCCAGAAGGCCAAAACTAAGGCTGGGCTTCGAACGTTCAAAGTACAAAAGGCCCCTAATCGCGACGAGAAGCAGAACAAGTCCGCCAAAACCCGTGCCAGGAAGTTGTACCTCAACATGCTGACGAAAGTTGAAGGCTGCATCATGGACGACGAAACATATGTGAAGGCCGACTTCAAACAGATCCCCGGCAACCTGTTTTTCACGGCCAAGGATAAGTTCAGCGTTCCGGAGCATGTCCGCACTCAGAAGATGTCCAAGTTTGCGAAGAAATTCCTGGTTTGGCAAGCCATCTGCACGTGCGGGAAGCGGAGTGCACCTTTCGTGACCCAGGACACGATGAACGGACAGGTGTACATAAAAGAGTGCCTCCAGAAGCGGCAGCTTCCTCTCCTGAAGGCCCACAACGTCCCAACAATTTTCTGGCCGGATTTGGCCTCATGCCACTACTCCAAGGACGTGCTGAAGTGGTATGCGGACAATAAGGTCAATTTCGTGCCGAAAATGTTCAACCCTCCCAACACTCCGGAGCTCCGCCCCATCGAGAAGTACTGGGCGATTATGAAGCAGCACCTTCTTAAACGACCTAAGGTAGTGAAGACAGTCGAGGAACTGAAGAAAGTATGGGTTTACATGCAAAAAACGGTTGATTCACAGGTTGTGCAGAATCTTATGGCCGGGGTTAAGGCCAAGGTGCGGGCATTTGCATATGGACTGTAAATAAAATACGAGTAAAATGGTAAAATGAAGTTTAATAGTTAATTCTCAATCCCTGAAAATTTGATGGCAATCGGATGAAAACTCGAATTTTGCGAATCAATTTTGTGTGTGGCAATTTCATCGTGGACACCCTTTATATGTAATGGAGAATTTAAAGATTCACTGATCATTTGAACTGAACTTTAGACTTTGATTGACAAATTAGTAGATGAGAACAAAAATAAATGAATTAATCATAAGAACTTTATTCAAACGTAGTCGACGGAAGTATCTGGCAGCACTGAGATTTTCAAGATCGATGTTCAAGAAATAGAATCATTGAAAGCTTCAGAAAGCTCCACAAACGATAATGATGTTAAAAAAATAAGAATCGGCGAACGAATACGAGCTCAAATGTGCGAGATAGAATGTGCATTGCTTCGGGTTAGAAGAGTGCAAAGTGAGATGAGAGAACTTCTGGATCGAGTTTGCTCGGGTTTGCTTTTCGATTCTGTTGACGATTATTGCGACGCTTGCACGTAGTTTTCAAAATCGTGCGCGGTTACGACAGCTAACAATTACCTGTCTTGCTCCATGTCCTTGAGAGCACTTACTACCTCACGAGTCACCTGTACCCAACTCCGCAGGCGTCCGTCCAGTTTCTCACTGAAACCGTTCCATATAATGACATCAAAACTTTCCGTAAACAACAGAACGAACACTCTTTATGTACCAAGCGGCATGTTTAGATCGAAAGCGCACCAGCGCAACTTCTTTGAAAAGAAATAGCCTATGTCGGATAGTAAAGGCAGCTCGCAACAAAGCATCGGACACGCACTTACGCCACCAAACAATAAATGATCGAAACAATACATAACGCGCTATGCCCGATAAAAAAACCGACATAAAGGTGATACGACGCATATGGTGAACTAATTATATAGGTCGTAATTAACTAGCAAATTAATAGTAACCCAAACAACTCGATCACAGTACAATCACAATCATATCTCACTTTTTTCATTGGCAAAACAAGGAAATTCTTAATATGGTGATTCGGCGACTGTGGTTAACCAATAGAACTGGTCAATACCAACCACAAAATAAATCACGATCTACACCCACAGCAACATATATCACCTGACCGCAACTTTATTGTTCTATTTTTCTCGATTTCTTGTTCTATTCTCGAACAATCGCGCCGCTGAACAATAGATAATGCGCTATTCCTGATAATATTATAGTGCGCTATAAAGAACCGACACAACCGTTCACAGCCGATGCGCAAAGCAGACTCAAAAAAAAAAAATGAATTTGTAGTTTTGAACGAAAAAAGGTAAATCTTTTTTTTTTAAATATTTCAATTATAAATTTTAATGTGAGTTCGTGTTGGACTTCCAGCGGTTGTCGCTTTTTTTTTGTACGGGCTGGAATTAAGTTTCTGTACGGCAATCATCATCGCTAAATTGGGAATCTCGTCGGTTTTTTTCCCGTGAGTATGTCAACATCGACGCGTGCGCCAAGCAAAGGCCCGCCTTTCGAGGTACTCAAACGGAGGAGTGAAGATCGCAAGAAATTTGTGTGAATTTTTACTCCGCTCTATTGAGTAAGCATTTCTTCGGGCTTTTTCCGTTTTGTTGGATAGTGGGTAAGTCAGAGTGCATTGAATAACAAATTATGCAGATGAGAAGAATTTCTCGTTTTCCGAAATATTACTTTAGCTTGTAAACACCGTTCATGAAGTTCCCTGAGGTAGTCTCAATAGGGGGTTTCAATTTAAAAAAAAAAACATGTTTTTTCCAAATGTATCGATGATGGGGGTTCTTCCCCCAATATTTTTTATGAATTTTTTTATGAAACTATTTTTTCTCGATTTTTAAACAAGAAAAATCTAATCACTTTTATTTTTACAAACCGACATGCAGTTTTACAAAGTGACATTTATGCAAAGGGCCAGCACTTAAATTTCAGTTACAGGGGCTCCCATTATGACATATATGTCAATTTTTGTATGCTAGAAATCAATGGTTGGTTCGTTGGTTTAGGTAGCCTGTTTTTTGAAGCATGTTTCATGGTGGAATAGGATGGTGTTGTCTTGCGATCATTATGTTTTTAAATTGTTTTTGTTTTTTCAATAGTTTCGCTTGTCAAAATTAAAAAATAAATTAAATGCCTGCATATTATTATATTTACTATCGAACAGTGTAATAATCCACATACCCCTATAATACCCTATTCGTCGGGCAAACCAAAACACAACCAGTGGTATCTCTAACGAGAGTGGCGCTAAAGCCACTGTGTTTTAACTAACCTCGAGCTATTTCGCGAACGGTTACAATAGATTTTTGTTTATCCACTTTCCCTCACAAAAGCCAACGGAACTATCGAATTATCCAAACGATTTTCCATCATGTTAAGTGTCAATATCTCCATCAACGCCTAGTTCCAATATATCCACGAACGCACCCGATCCCCTAGCAGCGAAGGTCTCGTGTCAATGATTATGTATTAGGCAGTACATTTTCCAACCAATAAATCGCAACTTTATAGTTATGTTCCGGCTCGCACAAGCCTATAGGAACTTAACTCCCTCTCCCTCCGAAAATCAACACAGTTTCCCTCGGTTCAAGATGGCGATCATGAGAGTGGAAATAAACTTCCTTCAACATCACCTATAATCTATGTGGGGTTAAATAGGCCAAAAGGCACCCTGTAGGATAATTCCACATGTGAATTTTCAAAGTTCTACCATTTCTGATCGTTGGTGCTGTGAGTTTTGGACTCGTAAAATACACGCTTCCAGTTGGAAATGAAAAAAAAAAAACATTAAAAATAACAGTGGGCATTTCACCCTAAGGTAGACTGCCTCCCCATTTTCGATCCTCTTGCAGCTTGCCTCGTGCCCGCTTTCAGTGAGTGTGTTTATTTTTTCACATCGTCTTCAATAAAAGTACATAGGAGGCTGCCGTTGCGTTTTCCACTTTTCCTTGCGAGAACTTCCTGCCTGCGTTTGGATGTGACTTGAGTAAGTAGGTACTAACCTATAGGTACCGTTCGGGATGGAAATCATGAAACGAGTGCGGCAATACTTTCCGTTTTCCAAGTGTGCCGATTTTGGCTCCGCACGGTACAGGAAAGCGGCGCAGCGTGTGCACTCATCAGGGAAAATGAGCTGAGCATAATGGAAATTGACTCAACCTTCAGTGAATTGAACTGTACCAAGGTTTGCGCTGGGAAACTGTGAGTAATGCCGATCCGAAGAATGCATATTTGTATCACTCGGATTAACTGGTTCATTCGACTGACAGTGAGTTTTGATTGTTCAGAATTGTTGCTTCTTGCTTGTTCCAGATGGGGAACGTGATTCATCCCATCGGGAATCTTCAAGAATGCTTGCTCTGGACTGAAATGATTACCCCGAGAATTCGTTAATAAAAATCTATTTATTTCGCGAAAAAATATACTTTTCATCTGTAGGAGCAAAGTGGATAACAGGGGGGATCCCTTACAACGAGAAAACATTATCCAGGCAGATGTTTTCGCACCGGGAATATTGGGTAACTGACAGTGAGTTTTTTCTCCTCTCTCCCTGTAGGTACTTTGTTATTGTTGTATTTGTAAACATTTCAAAAAGTAATACCCCTTTTATTTTTAGTCTGCCAGCTCAGTATACTCAGAAATTATTTTTACTTATTCCATTCAGCGTGCATGTACATGTACAATTTCGTATGGTGAAGGGGAGTAATTTAACGAATCTGTTAAAATTGCATGTTGGGTGAAAAATAGGTACTCCACTCAACAGCCTTTCCTTCCTTCAGTCAGACAGTGCTGCGTGGAAAATCGGCAGCTCCCGCACTTATCCCATCACTCTTTCGCTTTGCGCTTAAATAAGCCACTGCAGGAATGTTTGAAATTTACTTCTGCCACTTGAGTGAACCCAAGCCGCACTTCTCCAGAAAGAAGCATCAAAAAATTATTGGAATTAAGATCCACTTAAGTATTCCGAAGCTGTTTTGGAATTCCGATGACACCGAAACCGTTCCGCCTGTAACCTCGCCGCGACAGAGGGGGTCATTATTATCCGAACCATAACACAAACGGTAGCACCAGTAATATCCAACAACAGCACACAATCACAATATGTAACAATCGAATTAGTCTTCGTCTAAACAGCCGACCCATTTCAGGGGGGCCGGAATTCGAGGCAGACGGATCAACCGCCAACCGCAGCCGCAACGACTTCGTCAAATCGGGCGTGACAATGTTGAAACGATAAATTAACATGCTTCAAACGTACTCCTTGATGTCCCCGGTGTGTTGCATTTGCGGTTAGTAAGTACTGAACTGAAGGAGGATTGCCGAAAAACAATCGACGTGGTTCCGTGAGATTTATGCCAGCGCTTTTAAAGTCGATTAAAACAGATTGAAATGGATTTCGATGGCGATCGAAGCGGTGAGTATTTCAAACATGGCCACCGAACGGTTTGACAGTGTTTGAACTTTGTAAACAACAGATCGTTTTGTTGTACGACATTGGTGCACGGGCACGGGTTGAAGGTAGGAAGCGGGTCTGACACTGACTGGGGCTGCGGCGTGGCGTGGCGTGGCGTTGTTATGCGAGGTTGTTGTTAGTGCAAGCGGACAGCTGCCGGACCGAGATTCATTGCGCCTTCGAGCATGCGGTAGTAGTAATTGCTTTTAATGGATTACAAATTGATGGCTGCTGTACAGCGAAATGCATTCTTCGCAAGGAACCAGTCTAAGGCAGAGGAAGCAAGACACTGTACTGACGACTGGCATTTAGTTCTTTTCGTTCTGTTCAGTTGGTGTAATTAACGGTTTACTTACACTGAGCTACAACAGACGAAAACCATTGGCCGAAAGAAGGCGATTCGAGGGGGTATCTGGTGGGTATTGGGGCTGATGTGGTTCCTAATTCATACGAATTTAAGGCATAAAACGGGTGTTTATTTGGGTATTCGATGAAATTAAACAACTTTTTTCATAATTTCACTGCCCGAAAATATAGCTCGTGCAGGCAAGGGATTGTTCAGCTTTACCAACAAGTAAACACAGTGTGCATCTGGTATCGTTTTTGAATTCGTGTGTTATGATTTACGATTCGGAACTAACCTGCCCGTAGCGGATGGCATGTGCTGGCCACGTGAGGCTGGCATAACGATTAAGTGTTTTAACGTTGCTGGTGCATTGATGATTTCAACCGTGTCTTTTATGTGTTCTAGTATTTTTAGATGAGTTCGTATGGAGTTCGAGAGATTCAAACTCTTACAGTTTGTCGAGGATGTTATACA
>JASCZW010017291.1:0-17276 GCA_034211315.2 Aedes japonicus | reverse complement strand
TTCAGCTCCCGAAAATCATAGAAATCTAATATGAAATTGCTACTCTCTTCAGTTGGCTGTAGCGCAGCAACTATGGAGTAGCAAACATTTGTAAGTATCGAGAGAGCTGAGATGTCTGCTCTTTTGAGTCATGTCCTCGTTGAAATTCCATTTTCGTCTTCAAATCATCTCTAACCCGAGTTGATTGTGAGTTCTACTCGTAATTTAGCCTAGTTAAACCTGACTTGAAACTTAATTGAAACTAACTGGAATTCAGCTTGATCCCGGTTTGAACCCGCGTTAGATCTGTCTTCAACTTGCTTTAAACCACTCTGTGAAAGATGAAATATGCATCAATTTATGCGAAATAATAAAAAATATATTGAGAGATATCAAAGGTGAGTGTTTCTTATTTCTCAACTGGATAATTGTTTAAATACACGGCTAGAAAAATCTTAGCGAGATAGATGGTTCAAGAAAACCCGGTGAAATTAATAAAACAGCGTCTAAAGGCTTAAAACATATTCAAACCCTCCACTTTCTTTCCAAACAACTTTACTCGTGTTGAATCGAAAACAATATGTTTGGCCACTGCGTCAAAAGGCCAAAAACGAATTCGAGCTTTCCACTTTTTTTTTCTAATTTTATTCGCGGCGAATCGAAAATAACAATTGTTAACGGAGTTGAAGAACGATATTGAAAAAAATTAGACAGAATGCAACATAGCGCGAATATCACGAAACGTCATCTCACCCGAGTCACTCACAAGGACACCCATCAATGACAGCAATCCTTTCGTTCGAGAATCTTTGCTCAACTTTCCTTATTTTGGAAGTGTTCGGAAATGACAAGCACACTCGAACCGAACGAGGGAAATATCAGTAACACTTTGCTGAAGATATCAACTCTCCATCTCAAAATCATGAAAAAGCTGATTTTTATCTCACTTTTAGGGGGATTAATTACGAAAGTCATGCGTTCAAAACATGAAGCATATCATATCCATCAACTTTGCCATAGACGTCATCGCTCTTTTTCTACACAGATATCTATTCTGTGTAATCTTATGCACAAAGGTAAAGAAAATGCTATGTTTGACAGAAAATAATGGGATCTTTCATGTAAATTGAAGCCAGATAACGCCTGAATCTAGCCTGTTGTATGAAATATTGCAATCATTGTTGTATGGCGCATGGAAGATTGCATACAATTTTGTTGTTACGCCTGCTTTGGCTTGGAATTAAACGAGGGGCGATTGTTAAAATTAATTCGTTTGTCTGTGTTGATTTTGCGATGTATTTTCGACATCCTGGATCACTTGAAAGTTTATTGAATTTCTAGTGGATATTTTTAACTGATTACGTAATTTTTTTGGGCGTACGATAGGTACAATCATGATTAACCACTTTTGGCTAAATAAACTATCACTGGATTACCTACTAATGGCTTCCCGCACTGAAGAGCCTTGAGTTGAAAGAGCTTGATTTTCAGTAACTTTCCTTTGCCGTGTGAGCTCGTTTGCAGCAACAACATTTCTATTCCGACTGCTCAACTTCTAGCGAAAACAAAAGAAATCTTCAAACAATGAACATCACGCCAGGCAAAAGGTGTCGCCCTTCTATCTAAATGAAAAGTGCTTCTCCTGCAACTCTGTCCGCTTCCTTCCACCGCACCGTCAACCCTGTACAGATAGTTAGCAATAGAACTTCCATCACTTGAAGTTCCTTCGATTCACTCTCCAGCGCAACAGTAAGAGCAATGGCCTCCCTTCTTCCCTCCGCCCTCCCAAGCTAGCAATTTATTTGGCCTCTTCAGTGCGAAACTTTTACACCTGAACTGTCACCAGCTCTTGGAGTTTCTGTGTGTCCCATCGAGGAGGGGACCTAATGATGAACCTTCTCTTGATGGAGCAATCAAAAGTTCCCCTACTTCCAGCGTTCTCTAATCAGTCAGTTTCTAATTCATCTTCCTTCGTCCCTTCCTGGACCAAAACGCCAGAGGAAAGGAGGAAAAATTTCACTTACCGCCACTCGCCACACAGGTAAAGTTCACCGAGGACCCTTCGTTGTACGGCCCCAGGATGTAGTGGGGAATGCTGTGACCACCGGCATCCACGATTTGCAGCTTCTCCGGTGGAACTGAGGAAGAGAGAGAGAGAGAACGAAAAACAGATACAAATTAGATATTGGTGAAAACATCGTTGGCGAAGTCCGATGAATATTTCAAAGGTTTCTGATTGAGATTCTGTGTTGTATTTTTTTTTTCGATGAATTAATTTTATTTCCGTGGGAAGCTTAGCCATGCTCAGCAGGGAATCGTTTAGTTTTGAAGAACGTCCAGAATATTCACGCCGAATCAAGCGAAGTTCCTTTTAATTCCCCCTCGAAATTACTTAAAGTGCTGTCGACGACACGAATTTCCCGTCCCCTCCACCGCCGTTTTCGGTCCTGATTGTACAAAAGTTCATTTATCATGTCACCAACCAGCCAAGCAGCCAGGCCAGTAGTGGCGGCGTGACTCTTTTGTGCATTTTCCTGTCCACAGCGGGAACTAACAGAGTCACAGCCGAAGAAAAACGCTGGTCGCCACCACGATCCGTGTCCATCCGTGCCACCAGCCCCTTCCACCCCCGTTGGACGCGCCCTGGAAACAATTATTTGTGTTTGTTTCCGGTATTTAAACATGGCCAAAAACCCGGACTGCACGAACATAATTCCCGCCCGAATAAATGCCAACCGTTTTTTGGGCCGACGGGCAGCTGGTATTCCGTCCCGTCGCATTTGTTCCGAGCGCACATTCCTCGGATGATGAAGGACGCGTGCATTGCACAACCCACCCCCTCAACTCGCGCGGGAGGAGATAACTTAGGTCATGCCCCGGTACGATGGGAGCCCGTTCGCTCGACGTGGGGACATATTTCCATGCTATTTTTGCTTTTCGAGATTTGGAAATTTGTGCGAAATATGGAGATTGGAAATGACGGGGACGGTGCAGTTTTTGGACCCTGGCGAGGATCTTTATGTTTATTAACGTGGCATGTTGTCGATGGATGTTGTCCAGAGCTGGTGATAATTTATAATGCCGCAACGTAGTTTTAAAATGACTGGACAACTGGAGCCACGGTGATCGGCCAGTGGCATTATATGTGAGGAATCAGTTTACAGAAGTGTACCCGAGAAATTGAATGTGCATACACCGAACAAGTATTTGAGTAGCACACATCTAAATGATTCAAATAACATCTCAGAAACAAGTTGCAAAATGATTTATTTTTTCAACACGAGTTATATTATTATTTTGTTTATTTAGTTAACATCTATACAGACACCACCGAATCTACACGCCGGGCTAATGCGGGCGCCGATGAACACTCGTGTCTGGTGGACTGACCGCGGTCGTCAACCTGTTAACTTGTGACCTCATGGCGTCTGAACTCTGACTCTTACCTCCACGAGGTGCTCGGTGGGATGCTAGGCGGTGACGCGTCATTGCCTAGTATGCGAACAAGTCTAGGGTGGTCCGAAGGAGCTGAGTGTGTGCAGGGGGTACCTAGTCATGTCTTAGGCCCCCCGATTACCGTGCTCAACCTTTCTGGTGGAAGTCAGTTTGTCTACCGGACGATAAATAAGTAGACGACAGAATCGTGCTGACTTAGGGTCGGTCCTTGTTGAATATGGGCTGTAATGGCCCATATGGACCTTCTTGATGCATCCGCGAGGAAGCAACGGAGCAATTCGGCATACTACTGGAACCTGCCGTATTATGTTTCCGGTCGGTTTGATAGGGGTGAGGCACCGTCCTACTTTTGCATCCCCTAGTTGAACGAATAGGGGCTCGACTCTGGCGGCTTCGGCACGAGAGGTTCAGTCCCGTAAGGATCAGATGCAATGGAACACCGACATCTGATATCGGAGGGTCGGCGGACCCTGTCCAATAATAAACGTGACAAGATTGTTCTCCTTATGGAAACAATCGAAGGGGTTGAAGACACGACCTGGGACCACCTCGACGTGGCATCGACTGTCCAACGTTCTGTTGGGCATGCCGTTGATGCATACACCGAGCAAGGTGGAAAATGGTACGAGTTTGAAGTCAGTGATCCTGCTGATGCTGAAAAGCAAAAGAGGATATCAAAACTGACAAGTGGTCGCAAGGTGAGGGTTCTTTCGCATCCAACCCTCAACCGAGTGCGTTGCGTAGTGTCCAGTGCCGACAGCACCAACGTGCGTGACGAGGTCCTATTGGAACATTTTGCTACCCAAGGAGTAGTAGATGTCCTCAGGATCTCTCGAAAGGTCGGCAACAAAAAGGTGAACACCTCTTCCGTGGTGTTATCCTTGGAGGGCCTCACGTTTCCTGAAAAGGTGACGTTCGGGCTCTTGAAAATAGCGACAAGAGCTTTTTATGAACTATCGCGGCAGTGTTACAACTGCTACGGGTATGGACATGGTAAAGCTAGTTGCAAGAGCAAGACCCGGGGGTCTGCTCTTCTGAACACGAGATTGCCGCAAAGTGCACAGCAAAGGCCTTTTTCTCGCACTGTCGCGGCAAACACCAGCCTACTAGCCGTAAATTCCCCATTTACGCAAGGGAAGCTGGTATTCTCAAGTTGAAGACCGACTTGAGCGTCTCCTACCGAGACGCAAAAAGATCTACAACAAAGAGAATAGTGCTCGGGGGACTTATGCCCAGATGGCTAAGTCCACGACTGTTGCAGCCCTTCAGCAACAGGTGGTTGTTTCTCTCGCTTCCCCGGCGAAGAAACAAAAAAAGAAAAGAAAGTCCAGGCCTAAGGCGAAGAAGGCCGATCCAAAAAGCGGTGGATCGGCTGGAGCCAATGGACAGAAGGGTGCTAGCGCTGACAAAAAGGGAGCCGTACACACCAAGAGTGTAGGTGTGGGCACCGGTCCCCTTAACAGCGCAAGTACCAAAAAATCCGTGATCGACAGCGTCCAAAAGGGTGTTGTGCCAACCATGGCAGTTGGCACTGATCCCATGTCGGATGCTGAGAAACCTGGTTTTGGCCCTAATGAAGAAAAACAGCTCCTCAAGGACCAGGTGGAAGGTTTAAATCGAGAAGTCGTCCGTTTGAAGGAGAAGTACAAATCCCTCAAACAGAAGAGAGCTCTGGCAGAGAGGGAACGTGCTTTTACGGTCGACACTATCGAAAAGGTAGTAGGCAAAAACACCCCATCCAGTGAGGATGACGGTGGTGCTCCACTTACCCGCCGTAAGAGGAAGCAAACTACCGAAGTAACGGATGATACCAGGAGGAAAAAGAGCCAAAGAAAGGCAGACCCGCCAGGGTCTGTTCCCGAAGCCCTGGCAACGGATCGCGAAAGCGATGCTGTTACCGTTGTTGATTAGCATTATGTCTGCCACCATGCAACAGACTAATGCAGAGCCACTGAACATTTTACTACAATGGAACGCGCACGGGTTGAGATCAAAACTATCAGAGATTCAACTCATAGCAAGTAGGCTAAATCCTTGTATCATGGCCCTTCAAGAAACCATGATCAAGGTAGCTGACTTATCTCCCGACTACCTCAGGGGTAAGTACAAGTGATATATTAAGCCTCATAAGAATGCCTATATCCATGGGTGTGGAATGGCTGTTAGAGAAGATATACCGCATAAAGTAGTACAACTTGATACTGACCTGGAGGCCACTGTGGTCACCATTCAGTTTCCGATGAAGCTCACAGTAGTAAGCTTATACGAGCCCGAAAACTGTACATCCAGATTCTGACGAAGCCTCATTGTCTCATCATGGATGATGAGACTTACATCAAGGCGGACTTCCGACAGTTTCCGGGGTTACTGTTCTTCACCGTCCAGCACAAGTTTAATGTTCCGAAGGAAGTAAGGAAGCAGAAACTTTCATAGTTTGATATAATTCTATATCATTTAACTATCTTGGGGTCCTTTTTTTTACGCAAACCTCGTTCCAGACGTCCCGGTCCTGGCACATCCTCGGTACCAAATTGTCCGGAGTCGTGTCGTAACCGCTTACGGCAATCATGCCGGATCTCGCGCCGTCAAAGCGAGGACATGCGAAGAACACGTGTTCCGCAGTTTCATCAACTCCCGCGCACTCACTGCATGCCCATATTTGTGCAGGCATTGTCTAAAACAGCCGTGGCCAGACAATATCTGCGTTAAGTGGAAGTTCACTTCACTGTGTCACCTACCGACCCACCCGGTTAATTCCGGGATTAGTCGGTGGGTCCACCGACCTTTGGTGGAGTTGTTCCATTCCCTTTGCCACTTAACCATGGATGCGGCTCTAGTGGTCTTTCGAATACTTATTGTTCCACGTTGTTCGAAGCACTCTACGTCCTCTTTTATGACCATGCCTATTGGCATCATCCCCGCTAGGACGCAGATGGCGTCGCGTGATACCGTTCGGTAACCATTTGGGGTCTGGTTCGAATCAAAATGCACTTGGAGATCCCACATTGAGTACCTGAAGTAAAAGTGCCAGCAAAGAATCAACTTTCTTCGAACAATTACAGGAACCTGGTAAGGAGCTTATCCACAAGATCTTCTAACGTTGTACCGGACAACGATTTTGTCGGTTATCGAATACGGTAGTTTTGATTTTCAGTCGGCGGCTCGGTCGCACTTCATTAAACTGGAACGTATTCAGTATCGGTGTCTTTGTATCGCGTTAGGTTGCATGCACTCGACTCACACCATGAGTCTTGAAGTGCTGGCTGGCATGTTGCCACTCTCGGATCGGTTTTCAGAATTATCTCTCCGGCTCCTCACCAGGCATGAAGTTATGGACCCCCAGGTAATCGAAAATGTTGAGAAGCTTCTCCAGTTAAATCCTCAAACTCGTTTCATTCCCAATCGTGTTTGCTTCTACGACCTCGGCAGTTCGGTTCATTTTGATTTATCCATGAAGCAAGAGCTTCATGGAATCCCAGATCATCATCGTCCTATGATTGCTCCGGTGATATTTGCTGCAAAATTTGGCCATGTTGATTCCACTAAATCGTTCTTCACTAACGGATCATTGATAGAGGAGTCACCAGGCTTTGGTATATTTAATGACATTTATAACTTCAGGCTCCTTATTCCGTTTATGTCGCTGAATGAGCGGCAATACACTTTACGCTAGAAATTGTCGCCTCATTAACACCGGGTCTGTACTTCATTTTCACGGATAGTCTCAGTTCTATAGAGGCTATTCGCTCCTTGAGACCGGTAAAGCACTCCTCGTATTTTCTCATGAAAATACAGGAGCTTCTAAGTGCTTTATCTTCGCGTTATTTTATCATCACCTTTGTATGGGTCCCTTCTCATTGTTCAATTCCAGGCAATGAGAAAGCGGACTCGCTTGCAAAGGTGGGCGCTATGGAAGGCGATATTTGTGATCGACAAATCGCTATTTTACTATTTTTGCTATTTTTCGTCAACAGTTACTCGTCAGCTGGCAGTATAAATGGAGTTGAGGAGATTTGGGGCGATGACAACATTCTATCATCCCAAAGGTGTCGAAAAAATCTTGGTTTAGGGTGATGGATGTGGGTCGAGACTTCATTCGTGTCCTGTCTCGCCTCATGTCCAATCATTATTCTTTGAACACTCATTTATACCGGGTTGGGCTGAGTGACAGCAATCTCTGTGAATGTGGACAAGACTATCAGAACGCAGATCACGTTATTTGGTCTTGTGCTGAACATCGTGGAGTCAGATCTGAGCTTTATGATTCCCTACGGGCTCGAGGTAGACAACCCAATGTGCCAGTTCGAGATATTTTGGCTGTACGTGATTTGGAGTACATGAAACTTGTTTATGTGTTTTTGACCTTTGTACCCACGGGTTTCGCGAAAAAAAAAATGAGGTGGAACCCGTTTTTTTTTGGCCCTCTATACTGCGTTACTGTGAATTCAAACTGGTAACACAAAGATAAAGTCTTAGAAGTTATGGTGGCAACCTTACACAGACACACTCATTCAGTAAAGCTTGCTCCTCAACGCCTGAAGTACAATCCGATGGACGAAACCCAAACAAATTGCACATTCTTCTTCATCAAAGTCCGATCCTACAGTATTCCGTTCGAATTCCATCTTCCACCCAGCTGACCGAAAGGACAAATGACCGCCATCACCGCCCTCCTCCCGCTACTCAGCTGCCACGTCCAGTTCCGAACCTCGACCAGAGGTTAACCAAACATAGTGTTGATGTCAAATGCCGCCATGCCAAGCCGCGCCGCCCCCCACTCTGCCCTGTCACATTGCGTTGCTACTATTGCCGCTGCCCTCGCTATTGTGTGCCTCTCTGTGAGTGAAAACATTTATTGTGAGTTCCCCATCGTTCTCCAGCTCGTTCATACGTAAATGCAACCAACGACGACGGCGACGACGACGACGACTCTGAATGCAATCCAATGGCGTGGCGGCGACGTGGTAATGGTGTAAATTTATTGCAATGCAGACGTCACGGCAGGGCAGAGCAGGTCCCGGGGTCTCGGGAAGAATGCCCGGCACAAAACGTAATGGAACGGCACCCTCCCCCAAATACTCCGGGACTGTCAGCAACTGGTATTTTCAATTGCTCCACTACCAGTCAGCCGTGTTATAAATGGTCGGTGAATGGTGCAGCAGCAGTCGCAACCAAAAAATTCCGACTAAATGTGTGAATAAAATTTATTGTGAAAGTTGCTATGTAGGTTTATTCTGTTACAGTTTCCTTTTAGCAGCGGCACCGAGAAGACGCATGTCTATGGCTGATGTGAATTTGATTTCCATGCGATGCTGTGTGCAAACAACACCAATTAAATCACCATGGTTACCAGAGTCGAGAAAAGCTGTTGAAGTTCTATCAAAAATATCCTGCAAATCGGATAAGCAATGTCCAGAGGGAAAATTCAATTATGGGCATGCATATTTCATCTTGAGCTCCATCAGCAGATTTCCTAGAGAGCTTTTCCGAAATTCTACCAGTCAGGGCATTGATTTTCTGCACTCAAAGCAGCCGAAGCCCTTAGACTCGAAAGCACTTACTCATGGAATATTGATGTACAACATTGAATGGAATTTTCCGTGCACTCTCCACTCGCCTGGTTGCCATTTAGTGAAAGAGCCGGTTCGAGAAATTTCCGAATGCAGATGAATGTGGTGCTTTGCTAAAAAGATAAGTGCATTTACCGAGGATTGGAAAAATCCTTCATGTATAGAAGTACTCGTTTATCTCTCGACATTGGGAGGCCGTTGCTAAGGTAAATAAAAGCTCCTATAATGAAAGCCTGGTTGTAAGTATGGAAGATTGCTAAGGGCGCAATGCTCTATTATGAAAGGATTGGCACGCTTGAAGATCTTTAACCACCGAAAGTGACAATAGCCAATTACTAAGGATAGACATTGTGATCACCAAAGGCTCAAACGCAGTGATAACGGAAGCGGAACGACGACGGTAGCGAAATAGCCCAATCTGACTAAACCTGCTTGTCGGATAGAAAACTGATAAACTTCAAGTTGATTCCAATTGGACATATTGACGTCATCTACGACAACTGTCAAACTTGCCGTTTCCGTCCACGTTGCGTTTGGGCCTTAAGTCAATAAACCGAAGTCATGCAACGAGGAAAATAAAGGCATGCTTTGACTGTTAAATCCAAACAATATCCCAATTACCCCTTTGCTAGTTTGGTACGTTACATGTTGATACCCTTTCCTCTTTGTGGTTGAAGGAGGAATGAGGCAAGGAGCGAAATTAGATGAAAAAAATAATTTTAGAATTTTCGATACATATTAGGAGCAGTTGGCTAATATTTGATACCAGGCAATGATCACTTCGTAATTATAAACTGGTCGATTGGATGTTGATAATTTGCTTTTATGAAACGCATGGTCACGAGTACAGTTAACCGGATCTTGGCATCCCTGAGCTTGGAGCGGAAGGCCGGTAGCCGGAAGATAATGACGACGAAGAAGAAGGAATCGTTGACAAAGCTGTTCTACGACAAGAGCGGAACGAGTTTGCGTGATGCCGGCCGAAAATATCACTGCTTCCATACCTTGATTCAGGGTTGCGGTTTATCATTTTTGACTCATGCATATTCATTTGCCAATATCTCCTTTCAGAGGGTCGATTTGATAATATGATGTATCATGAACTTGTAGTGCATGAGTAGACCTACAACTTTGTCTAACAGTACATTGCTCTAACTCCTATATCTTCGACATGAGAGCGTATATTCACAGTGATCTTCACGATGATAATCGCGTGATCTTCACCGCGAATATCATCGCGAAGATCACTGCGAATATACGCTCTTATTCCTCAGATATAAGAGATAGAGCTATGTATTGTTAGACCAAGTTGTGGGTCTACTCAAGCACCATAAGTTCATCATACATTATATTTTGAAATTGAGCTTCTAAGAAGAGCTATCGGCAAATGAATATGGATAAGTCAAAAATGATAAGCCGCAACCTTGCCTTGATTCACCGATCCCTCAATATGGAGGACATCATCTGTCGGAAGAAGACTCGGTCCTCCGAGTACACGGAAAAGCAGATAGCGACCGTGAAATCGCAGTGTCGGTGGATGACGAAGGTTACTTTCCGCTCTCGAAGACCCACATTCCAGGATTTGACAGCTGAAATGTGTCCACAGTTAAATTGCATCACTTAAAACTCGTCCTCAAAAACAAGTCTCTCAACCGATTGTCATGAAATATTCAGGGAATATAATACAGTATTTCTTTACCAAATCCAAAAGCCCGAAAATTCTTCTTAATACCACGCATAGAATTTTGAACAACGCGTGAACCGACATTTTTTTCCGCTTTCAACCATGATTTCAACATTTCCTGTTCTGTAGTGACAACTTTAGAATGCTAACAAAGTTCGTGATAGCCCAATATTTTTCAATTGGTCGCAACTCTGGAGAGTTCGGGGGATTAAGATCCTTCGGCACGAAATTGACACCATTCGTCGTGCCCCACTCCAGAACATGATCCTCCTGGTACACTTGTTGATTGATGGCCAGACCGCTAGGTTTGAACCACGGCACAGTGGAAAAAAACGGACCCAAATTCCCACAGATGAGACGCCGCTGGATTTTCTGCTTGAAATATATCATTTCTTTTAGGCAATTTGTCAAAAAATTGAATGGTGCTGGTTGCATTCTGCGCCGGGCCCGGGAAATGGTCCATTTTACCCCATTTATCCTTAAAAATGTGTCTTTTAGAGTTGGCACCCATAAAACTAAAAACGCCACTGATTTTTTTAGATTCAAAACTCTTGGAAATCGAATGGTGCAGGATTCATTCAGTTCCGAGCCCGTAAAGTGGCCTATTTTGCCCAATGTCCCCTCTAATTTACGGTATTCTTTTTCGTACCCTTTCAGCTACAATCACTGCCAAAGTTTTTGGCTGAAAAGAGCCAATCTTTCGTGAAAAAACCTTAGAAATCGAATGGTGTTGTTTTCTTTCAGTTACAGAATCGGAAAACTGTCCATTTTGCCCTATTTTTGTGTGTGTGTGTTTTTTTTGTTCTTATTCATATATCAACAATTGAATTTTTTACATGAATAGGACTTGTACGTAAAAAACACTGAAAATCAAATGGTGCCGTTTGCAGCCTTCGACGGGCCCGAGAAATGGTCTATTGTTCCCCATTTACCCCTGAATGTGTGTCTTTTTGATTAGGTATCCATATAACTACAATCGCCGCTGAATGTTTTGCCCGCGTAGAAGCGTATGTTATTTTAAAACCTGTGGGGAATACAATGGTGCGGAATTCATTCAGTTACGAGCTCGTAAAGTGGTCTATTTTGCCCAATATCCCCTTTAATTTGTAGTTTTCTTTTTCGTACCCTTTCAGCTACAATTGCTGAAAAAGTTTTTGACTGAAAAGAGCCTATCTAACGTGAATAAGTCAAGAAACCGAATGGTGTTGTTTTCTTTTAGTTGCAGAATCGGGAAACTGTCAATTTTGCCCCATTTAACCACAACTTAGTGTGTTTTAAAGTTTTTATTCGTTTATCTACAATCCCCGCTGAATTTTCAATATGAAAAGGACCATATCGTACGTGAAAACACTGAGAAATCGAATGGTGTCATTTTCAGCATGTGCCTATCCCGGTAAATGGTCCATTTTACCCCATTTACCCCTGAATGTGTGTCTTTTTGAGTTAGTATCCATTCAACGAGTTGAGTTAGTATCCACTCAACGAGTTCATAAAGCTCCAAACCGCAATGAAAAACAGAATACGACAGCTAAAACAGGCCCATTCCCTCCGTGGCACGCATAACATTAGTCGCCGAAGTACTCAACTTTTTCGCCACATCTCGGATTGATCCTGCAGGATGACGCTTGAAATAGTCCCTTACCTTTCTATCGATTGTAGGGTCAGCGGACCGGGTTTTCTACCCCGTCTCGAGGAATCTACGAAAGAGCACTGTTGTTGATACTTTCGTAATGCGGTTTGAACCGCTCCGACGCTCGCACCTTCTTCCTTACCCTGTTTTTTGATCGAAAGACCACTGACGGTGCACCGTTTGTGCTCAATCCGTTATCTTTGCTCGGGAGAAAGACCACGCATTTCCAAACTTTCGCGGGAAAAATTGAAAACAAAATAACAACATCAGTTTAATTTGGATGTAAACAACAGGACGCAGCCAAATGTTGGTTAAATACTGCACGCATTTTGAATTGACGGTTAATTATTATTGTATTTATAATTATTGAAACAGGCTATACATTAGGCCATCCTTATTTTGAAAAAAATGTCCAAGTCAAGAGTTCCACTTCTTGAAATGTTCGTCTTGGCTAGAAAACAAACATACTGAAATTTGAAGACCGTACCTTGACGTTAAGTGCTCCCCCAACGGACCTGAAGAAATTGTAGTACGTGTGACTTCCAACGCGGTGGCAAGCACGCTACTGTAGTGTATGGTCTTGCAGGTCGAACAAGATCAGTGTCGTCAGGTTGATAACATTTTATGTTTGTTTGTTTTTTATCATCAATGTTGTTTGGGACACTTATGATCAGTACACCAGTTTTTAGGTACAACACAATAAGGTCATCATATGACGTGGCTGGGTAGCTCAGTGGTTACCCGTTCTGCTTACTAAGCAGATGGTCGGGAGTTCAATCCCAGGTCCGTCCCCTTCCTTGCTATTTGTCACTTGCCTCTTTCTATCACCTAGATTTAAACTATAAAGCGGTCTACTGCGCTTTCATTGATGATCGCATCACTTACCATAGTGAATCCATGATCTATAAATAAACAACCTGCCTCACTAACACAAATCTATCCCTTCCCTTGACAATTGTGGACACGGTCTCTATCCAATGATTTTCAAATCATCCTTCCCCCCTCCCCAAAGACCGTGAGAGCGTGGCCGGCGCCGGTACTGATCTATAAATAGAATGAACTAGGTGAACTGAGGTGAAACTGGTGTACTGATGATAAGTGTCCCAAACAACATTGATGATAAAAAACAAACAAACATAACATGTTATCAACCTGACGACACTGATCTTGGTCGACCTGCAAGACCATACACTACAGTAGTGTGCTTGCCACCGCGTGGGAAGTCACACGTACTACTATTTCTTCAGGTCCGTTGGGGGAGCACTTAAGGTGAAACACCCTTGAATCCTTAGTATTCAACATGCATGTAGTAGTGCAAACACTTTTTTGCTCTCATATGATAGTATTGGTGCATCATGAAGAAAACGGTCATGGTTGCCAGTAATTTTAATTTTTCTTTGTACATCCATTTAATTATTCCCTACAATATTCACATTTTTAAAAAATTATAAGGCCTCAAAATAAAAATTATTTTTAAAGGTTGGAGTCTGGCATAATTAGCTAGGTAAATATTAAGCCATACATCTAGTTGAATACAAATATTAGAGAATTTTAAACTAGAAGTGAGAAATTTTATACGCTAATGTTCAGTTCTTCTTTTAATCATAAACTATTGAATGAGTCTTTGAGTAGATGGCTGAAACATAAAATGTATGGAAAACGTTTGAAATTACGCATCTGAGATAATAAATGGGATTTTTGCAGTTTGAAAACCGATTCCAGGGACCTTTTCACCTCATACTGTAATCTGACAACTAACGACAGCTCATGTTATACAAACATAATCCGATTGCCACATTGTTATTAATTTTTTCACACGAATCCAGTTGAATGTTGTTTACTCAAAATAATGATCTCTTATTTTGAAAATTTTTGTAGTTACTTGGGTACGTACCACAGACACAAAGAGATATTATTTTATTTTGTGATGTTAATAAAAATGAATAGATTTGATTTACTTTACTTTATTTCAATGTGAAGCTTCAGATCAAATATCCCCCTCCCGCGTACCAACTAAGTATCAAATGGTAGGCCCTGAATGTACTTTTTCAATGGCAATCTCAAAATTTCAAGTGAAATATCATAGGGCACTAATTCAATGCTACATTGCAAGACTGAAATTTGAGCTTGTAACTTTAAGCAAGAGGTATGAGCTATAATAAGTAAGCGAAGGCTGCATCTGAAGGTTAGGCTTGTTTGATCCGAAGTTATTATTATTTCATGAAAGGTTATGTAAGAAGCATACATATATTAGAATTTTTAAGTAAAATATCTTAAATATCTTGAGCATTGATATTTCTGAAATTTATAAGGCTCAGCTTTAAAAAATCGTTTAAGCTCACCCTAGATTACACTTCATATTTTTTTTCAAAATTTTATAGCTTACTTCCATAGAATTTGATTCGAGGAAAATAATTTATGGAGTATTTATCAATTTATATTTGAAAAATGTTAGTTGAATTTAAATTTTCTCGCCACTCACTTTTGGCAAGCAAATTAGAGCTCTTCTGTAGTTCCTTAATCTTAAAAAAATTCAAAAATATGGTTGTAAATTTATAGTTAAACCTACGAATAGTCGATTTCTTATAACGATTCGTCTTCATACAGGGTATGATTATGGTGAAATTTGCTTCAGTTTGCGAAGCGAGATAAAAAAAATAAGAACAATATGTTTAGTTTGAGAACCTTGGAAGTTTTTTAATTATTTTCAAGATCTTTAATAACTTTTTTAACGTTTGACCAAAAACTATTTTATGGCGTTATTCGAAAGATTGTGTACATCCATTCCAGGAAATTCAAGTGATATTCCCCAAACAGTGTCTCCTTACAGAACCACATCCCCAGTAACCTGATTCTCGGAAACCAGATGCACTCAAATAGATATTGCGTATAATTTTCATAAAGCAAATGAGATTATGCTTGAAATATTGAAATCGGTCAATAATTGCCAGAGTTAAAATCATTTGAATTTGGTGGGTACCCGTGCACCCTGTCGAACACTTAAAGGTGTTTTTTTCGTCGAACACACGAGGGTTAATATGGAACTATGAGCCTGTGAAAAACCGTATCAAGTTTCGTTTTTCCTGCAGAGATATATCCATAACGAAAAAGCGAGATCAAGTCCACTTCTGGCTCGTGCTCCCAAGGAAAAGGAAGAGAATGAAGCCCGTTTACCTTTTTCTTCCTAAACAACAAACAAATCAACAAGCAATTGCAAAGCAAATCAAAAACACACTCACCATCGGATTTGAAGTATGCCCGGGGTTTTCAAAACCAGTATCATTTAGGCCAAGTCGGAAGATTCGCCGACAGATTCTTCTCCAGAAGTTATTTTTCGATGAAATTCAGCATCAGCTGACGGTGAAGTAAAACCACTTATTCTGCTGGGTTTCGAACGTCCACGATAAAGGATCAATAGCACTTCTATAACCTTTTAGCCCGTTCAACGCAAAAATGCCGCTTTTCTTCTTTTAGTAAGACGCGGCATTTTTTATTTCGTTAATCAAAACTTTTATCAGGTCCAGCACACTCGCGCAAACAGTTGCTGACAACACTGCGCTCTGCTACCGCTACGCACAGCTGAGTGTAATTAGAAAAAGCAAAACGCGCAGTTTTGAGACCGGCTACTGAACTTTTGCACCATTCTCAGTTAATTAAACAGATTTTTCGCCAACTGTTTTCAAGAGCGCGATATATCGCTACTCGAATAAATTCTTTCTCAGCAATTCACGACTCATAAATGATCCATGTTATAGATAGGAAATGCTTCTCCTCAATAAATGGCATTTGAATGTCATGATTATTTCTACAATTCAGCATTCATAATAAACGTTTGAATTGATTTTTTTATCTGAACCTATGCCCGCCAATAGAAAGTTCAATAGTCTTACGTCATCACTCGTCGGCTAGCAATATTTACTAATATTTTTGCTTCCAATACAGCAAGCAGTGCGCTGCCCTAGACCCTGTATAGATGTTATTGGTTTTCACATACACTCGCGTCACTTTACTCAACTTTCGAGTACAATGTATGCTATCTCTTTTTCTCACGGATATAAAGAATAATTTCAGCGTTAAAGTGGATCAACCTCAATTTTTATAGATCCACTTTTTACGAAAATTGGTTAGTAACATTTCCATGAGAGAGAAAAGAGATAGCATACAATTGTACTCAAAAATTGAGTAAAGTGGCGCGAGAGTGTACACTGGTCTTCTTTTTTTCACCTCCACACTGCCATCAGTTTCGCGAAAACGACGCAGCAAAAACAAAACACGTCAGTTTGAAGTCACGGCTTGCTGCGATCATCGGTTTGATTTGCATTTGAACTGCTCCCAAAATAAAAAACAAACGTTCAAGTTTATTGTTCAGGAATACGTAGCTCATTACTGGGTTGAAATACCAGTTACAACCGTCCGGATGCGATGAAAATACATACAGAAAAAAATATGAAAATTACCATAAGATATAACCAAAGCTACACTCACTGAAAACTCGTCGACGTAATTAATCGTTGACCGTATTTTTTCAATTCAAAACTACCAGCAATAGTAAGTCCATGTGAAATCGTATCATACAGTTCATATAATATTCTACCTGAATTGATATTCGCGTAATCGATAACATAGAATTATTATACGACACGCTTTAATTTTTCCAACTCAAACGCTTGAAATTTAGATGATCCTCAACACAATTCAGCATCACCGCTCAACTTGTCATGTCAGAATCAAAAGCTGTCACCGCCATATTGTGCCGTTTATGTTCGGGAGTGAAAAGTGGAAAATTGTGAAGTTAGTTTTGAAAATGTTCGGAAAATTGTGTGTGACTGTGGAAATCGCAGCTGAAGTGTGTTGAACTTCATGAACCACGTCCGAAACTAACATGTTTACAAGTCCCCAGTCGAAAAAAGTTAGAGACGAATAATTTTGTATAATATTTGGTTTCAGATATCGTTTT
>JASCZW010017290.1:0-17240 GCA_034211315.2 Aedes japonicus | reverse complement strand
GTTGCGGCTGTTTTGTGACGGAGGTATAAAGACAGTTCGTTAGAACCATTTAAGCTACCGGTAGTATATGAGCACAATCAAGCACGCATTCTTTTGCCAGTCAAGGATGTAGATTCTTTCCTGCCTTGACTTACTCCTCATGGGGAAGCTTGGCAAAAAATTGTGTGCTTGTTTTCGAAATATTACCTCACAATGCCCTCCGCTCAATTTCAAAAACTACTTCTATTCAGCTTTCACAGCCTGCCGTGCGCTAACGGAACTATCAATACTTCCGCTTCACAAATTTGTTCTAGCAAATAAAAAGTGCTGTCTACTCCTAGAGCCTCATGATGATAAGAAATTATTTCCTTCACAAACAACATCATCATGCAGTCAAGTTTTGTCAGCAATTTGTCGTACAGCTTACGCGTTCTTTTATTCGAACTGGTTTCATGCTTCTAGTTCCTGTTAGTGGTATTTATTACCTTGAATGTCCTATATCCTTCCGTTTTCTTCACTTTTTGAACGAAAGAATACGATATTTTGACCTTTTCATCCACAATTCGAATGGAAAGATTCGGGTTTTACATAATCAGCCAAAGCACTGCATCCCGCTGGAACTTTAAGTTGTCGTTCCGCTTGCCGCCAGATCCTGGTTTTCGATCGAGAGTCAACCGATCCCGGAAGCGTTTCAAAACGCTACTGACTGTTGAACGAGGGATTCCGAATGATTTTACTATGTCATGATGCGACATTCAAGGATTTTCCACACTTTTGTGCACATGTTTTTCACGCACTATTTCTTTCGACTCCATTTTGAATACAATGCCTCTGTGACAGCAAACCGTATGTCAAAACGTTCGCACACAATGACATTGCGTTAGCGGTATTGGTGGCATCTTTATATTGACAAATCAAAAACAAGTGGCTATTAAACCATTGCTGTGCGCATACCTTATGTACCGGGAACTTAACGAAAACTCCGATCCGATCAAGTTTGTCGTCTCGCTACTTCTAACCTCAGAATGGTTGACGAACATACAGGGTGCGGCAGAAAATAATGCGAATCTTGACACCAGCCGGATGTTTGGTTTGAAATTTGAATTTCACTTTTTCCGGAACGTTTTCCATTTTCTGCGGTGAAATGAACCGGTACGTGCGGCTGTTGGCCACAGCATCGATGCTGAAAAGCTTTTCGTCGGAGAACAGGATTATCATTTTTTCCTTCTTCAACAAGAAAATCAATCTCTTGGAACGAGTCACTCGTAGTACCTTGACCCGGTTTGTAATCAAGTGGCGTTTCACTCTGGCTCAAGAAGATGCATGCAGGTCTTCTTTGATGATTCTTGACATGGCTTTCTCCGAAATATTGGCTTCTTCTGCAAGTTTTCTTATGGAACGAACCGGATTACGAGCAATTTTTGCACGAATCGATTTGATCACGTCCGGCGTGCGTGCAAAACGCGGACGTCCACATCCCGGCTTCCGCTGCTTAGGACCATCCTGCAGGGACTTTTTTATGCGGTAAACTGTTGCCAAAAGGCACCCTACCACCTTGGTAATCTCTTTTGGCTTCTTCTGGGCGAGCAACAAATTGGTGATCACTTCTTTCACGAACATTTTGACGAATTTGCAATAAAACAGATAGAATGTTTGGATGCAGCACTTCTGAGTAAACATAAACAAATGTACTTTCGACAGAAATTAGTCACTAGCTACATGAATCAACCCAATACTCAAGTTTCAACATTTTCGCATTATTTTCTGCCGCACCCTGTACGGAACGAGATGTTGCCGTAGCAAGAGGACCCGAGCTGGCAGCTGACATTTCTGTCAAAATGATTGTTGCCAGGATTGGCCAGAGTCTAATTTGCAATATTTTGGATCTGGTCCTGGACAACAGTCTCAAACGAGCGTTAGAAGCCCGGACAGCCGAAATCCGTCGTTTGAAGGCCCAAACCACACGAACCCTCAGTTGTTTATCATCCATACCAAATATAGTAAGAGAGGAAACGGTTTGTTGGTATCGTTGTAAATACGCGCTGAGAACTGCCGAGCGCCACTCATAATAAGAAAAACCTCGATTCATTTTCATTTTGATTGTTTTTTTTTTGTATTCTCCTATGCGCGGAAGTAACGATCGGCGAGCTGTGTCATCTAGAATCTCTTGGATCGTTTGAGGCTGCAGGACAAGTAACTGCAGATATATCGCATCATTTATTTCAGATACAATAGCAGTTTTTTGCATACGTAACTTTTACAAAGAGCCAAAAAGTGACAAGTTTATTTGATAATTATCAAATGTGGGCAGTCACGTTTCAGCAGCTTCTTGTTGGGTCGGTCAGACCCCTCATTGCTGAAGCTCAATCTGATCCAAAGCCCACAAACCTGTGCAAAATTTGTTGACGTTTTCTCACTGCAGGATTATATTGAAGTTAACAAAAAATCACGTTCGAAATAATTATGCTTCGAATGGAAAAAAATAACTATGGAGAACATTATTCTACCTTCTCAAAATTCACCTGCATAAATACCTAAAGTTAAAATTAGAAGAACAGTATTTTTGTTGAAATCATTCCAGAAAGTTCTGTCGAAAAAACATATCTCCAGCGGAGTACCTGAATAAATTATTGAAGTGTTTTTTGGAGAACTATACGTAAAAATCCTTGCAGAAATCCTAAACAAAATTTTGAAAATAATTCTACAAAAACCCATTGCGGAATATTTTAAGTTAATACTTCATGCAAATCATTCTTCTAAGATTTCTCCAACTAATCAAGATTTTATCCAATAATAACATCAGGAATAATCGTATAGTTTTTGTGTAGTTCTTCCAGGTGTCCTCCAAGGATTCCAAGGAAGTAATAAAACTTCACAAAACAAGAGATTCCTCCAAACATTTCACCACAAAAAAGTTTTGAAAAACTGGCCGTGCAACGTCAGAAGAAACTCCTGAAAGAATCCTTGAAGGAATGCCTACAAACGTTTGAGAAATACCTATAGTAATGCCTGAAGTAATTTATGAAAGATTGTCTGAAAATCTTTAAAAACTTTTATAATTTTTTCTCTAAAAATTATCTCAAAAAAAATTATGGAGAAATTATTTTGGGGCACACACACAAACTGACTTTTAGACTGTCATCTGTCACTGTAGTGTCAGTGTCAATTGTTTTATTTTGCTTTATGGGCCTTTAGCACACTAAAGGTAGCATATAGACTGTTCCAGAAAGTATAAGCACATTCTCAAAATAATAAAAAAGTCATGTTTTTTTTTTTAGTTTTAATAATTTTATTTGGCAAATCATATTTGTATTTGTGTTTTATATGATATTTTGCTTTTGTTTAATCAAAATATTTAATCATAGCCAAGACGCCTAACTTTTCCTCGAACATGTCATGACGGTAATAATCGCTTCTGGAGACATTCCTTAACGTATTCCCGTTACTCGACAAGGTCCCTAGTTTTTTCGCAACATCCCGAACGGAAGTCGCTGGTTTTCGCTTGTAGGCATTCCTGATCTTTTTATTGATATCCGGACAAACAGGACCGGATTTCCGACCACTCTTCGGTGCATCTTCAAACGTACACTGTTGTCTATATTTTCGAATCGCAGATCGTACCGCTGCGACGCTTACACCCTCTTGCTTGGCCAATTTTTTCAAGGAGAGTCCGCTCACAGTGCACCATTTGTGCACGATACTTTTTCGTTGTTCCGGAGTAAGACCGCACATTTTGAGAGGTAACACAAAACTGAGCACTTTTTTGATGAAGTTTGTCAGAAGCAGATGATTTCTCATCTCCATGCGAAGCGCTAGGAGTGGACGGTAATTTATTGCTAGAACGAATAGACATGAAGAGAAAGTGTATTGATAGTTCTGTATAGGGCAACGGCAGGCTTTGAAATTGATAGATACAAGTTTGAAAACTAGCGGAGGGCATTGAACGGTAGTATCCGATTAGGCACATAACCCTTTGCCATACTACCCCATGCAGGATAGGCAAGGGAGAGGAAATCCCCTTGACTGGCAAAAGGCTATGCAACCGATCGGGCTCTTAAAACTACCTATTGCCACCTATTGCTTTTTTCTAGTTCTAGCGATCTGTCCCTCTCCCAATACATCCTAACACGGGTGAGAAATTATCTCCCGCTGTTGGGTTTATTTTTAAGCATGCATCGCCTGTTTTTGATGCATTGTCATTCATAAATTGGCAAACAAAAGTACGCAGCCAAAACATTTATTTATTATTATCACCGTCTTCGACAACAAGATCATACAGACTGTGCCTATTCTAACACAACATATGTAACTAAACAATTCGCATAATTCGGTTTTAAAAATGCTCCTGGACATATTAAAAATCAAACTCGTCAGAAATGTCATGTGAATGACCGAATACAAGCGTCAAGAGGGTTGTTGTAGCCGTAATTGGTTCGGCGATACGGAACAGCAAGCAAGTTGAGTTCCGAAAGCGTCGTGGAGGAATGTTCAGCGGTACCTGCTCAAGAAGCGCAGGACAGTCGATACCACCGGTAATGACGTCGAATATAAATAAACGCTGCATTTTCACGCGTCTGGCAGACAGCAATTCAAGCCTATCAATTGGCATCGCTCGGGATATGGAGGAGATTGTTTGGATCGTTCCAGTGAAGTAGCTCTCAGTGAAAATCTCACGAACTTTTTCTGTACCTGTTCAATTGAAAGAATATGCGCTACGTAGTACGGAGACCAAACCGGAGAAGCATATTCTAGGATGCTACGCACCAGCGTGCAGTACAGTACGTTTTCAAAGACATGTACGTCAGTGAATTCGGAGTCATGTCGACGAATGAACCCAAGAACAGAAAATGCTGCTGAAGTCGTAATCCCAACATATTCCATTGAACCTTAGCTTTCATCGATGGTTACGCCCAGATCGCAGATAGAAGTAACACGCTCCAGTGTTTCATTGTCTATACTGTACTGGTGATGCACGGGATTACTAGAGCGGGTAAAGGATTATGATCTTGCATTTCTTGCTGTTGACACGCATGCCATTATCGCCACACCAGATCAATATGGTGTTGATGTCCGTCTGTAGAATGGTGCAATCAGCCGGGGACAGTATAGCGCGAAAAAATTTTGTTTGTTGCTATGCGAATCCATCTTTATCTAATTTTATTATGACAACATTGGTAGAGCATCTTATGATAAACTTTGTGTAGTGCAAAATGCTACAATAAATGCTTTATGCTCTCGTCCGAGTCCAAATGGCTTAGTGATGGTTTTTATAATGATAAAGCGTGCTTATGCAATATTTTATCATGGCCCTGTTAAACAAATATGAAGGAGCTTTATTATTGAATAACTGAACGGTTTTATGAAGGGATAGAGTTCCTCTTCAAATATTTGTTAGAGCTTACTGTTTTAGACTTCACATTCTTTCTAGAAAGGTTATAAAAACAGCCTAGAGTAAAATTATTAACGACACATCTTTCGCATCATAGAAAACTGCTTTTAAACAAATTAGCATGTCTATTGCAATAATAAAAACACTCATAAATTTGAACAAAGGCTAAAAGGCAGAAGGGATTGCTACTTCTGTCTTCTTGCTCTTCCGAAGTTCCGGCTCATCGTGCCCAGTACTGTTCCATCGGGCGCAGCTCCGGACAGTTTGGCGGATTCATGTCCTTTAGAACAAATGTGACTAGAATTGGCCTCATACCACCCAGGACCACTTTTAGAATAGTGGCATGATGCCAAATCTAGCCAGACAGTGTGAGCTTCGTCGTGCTGCTGCAGAGAACGGCAAAGGCGCTTCTCGAGGCACTCAGATTTGTAGATCTCGCCATTACGCGCCTGTTGTCACTGATAAGGCTCACTCCTCAGTCCGCACAGAGCAGATGGCCTGCAAAATGAAATATTTGGAGGCGAAATTCGACATTTTCTTCTTCGTAAATTTGTCGTCCACATAGAACTTGCTCAGCCCGGTGAAAAACTCCAGCCCCTGAATTTGCTTAAAATCGGCTTTTGACATACGTTTCGTCGTCCAGTCACACAGCAGCCATATTTTGTCAGCATCTTCTCGTAGAGCTTTCGTGCCGAGTTTTAGTCGTCGATTGCTGCCACTCATCGCGGTTTGGGAAGTTCTGTACCTGGTATGTATGTAGTCCAGCTCCTTCTTGCATTCTGGACGTAGCTCTGCGACATGCCGATCTTTTTAACGCAAATCACGGCTTGAGACGTTGGGATTTGCTTTAATCATCCGCTTCACCTTTCCTCCGTCTTCTGTTGTCTCCGGTCCGGGTTTTTTCAAGCTCCTTTGCCGTGGTCCGTCAACCGCTCTGGAACCGCTTCAACACTCTGGAGACGGTTGAATGGTGAATGTTCAACATTTTTCCCAACTGCCGGTGCGACAGGTCAGGAAATTCCAGGTGTTTGGAAAGAATTTATTCTCTTCGACCTCTGCGTTGGTTCACTTCATTTTCGTTGAATCGAAAACACGACTTCGAGTTTGACAGCACGTAAACAAAACACATCAATGAGAGTGTGCAAATTAGTTGATTTTACCCAATGGTAAAAAAGTTATGCCCTGTTGAATGTGTCGCACAATTTCGTGTTCGCTCTTTAATCTCTGTAATCGTGGACAAGGCAGCCTGATTGTTCCCTCGCAGCACTGGTTTGTCATACCACTTCTTCTTAGCGTTTCAAGCTTATTGCTTTCCACGATTAGCTAATTGCGCTTTAACTCAAGTGTGTCTCATAATAGGTGTCACTTTTTTCAGTCTTGGTTATTTAAGCGGGATAATTTTATCAGCGGAATTGATTATAATTGTTTTGATGTATTTTGTTAACAGCTTATCGTTAGAAGATAAAAAGATTTCGTTTTACATTAATTGTTATGTTATTTATTCTCCGTGCGAGGAGTGAACGATTATGATGAAAAGTTAGATTTCACCAGCCGCACTACTGACGGAACTTTTCAACACTTTCTCTTCACATCATTCCATATCATAAAACACACCGTTCACTTGTCCCTCTTAGTGATAGAGCGAACATCTCCTTCTACATTAAAACTTTAATTAAAAACCATTGTAATATGTCTACAGATTGTTAAAGAAATAAGAAGAAGAAGGGAAGAAGAAGAGGAAGAAGAAGGACTTACGTATTGTGAACCTAAAAGTTGAGACAACGTAGCTTGAAAAAATTGGCTTTAAATTCATTTTCAACAGTTGGGAGTTCAAAGATTATCTGGAATTATATGATGACCCATTGTAGCACGAAACTCTAAATCAACAGTATGGCTCTCCTGTCTAAAAGATTTAGTAACTCACTGATTATCAATTGCATGAAGGAAAAAAGAGATAGGTGGATCGATAAGCATATTCATCACTTATATGTTTCTGCAGAATATAAAGATCTCCTTCCAACGACCATAGAGTCAAGGCATGAGATGCCCAAATGGGCGGGAGAATAGCCACTCTCATTCAGCAACCACACAATAAGGAGTTCACATTCCACCCTCCCCTATCCAGAGGCTTCAATCGGGTGCCCTAGTGGTCCCTCCCATTCCATGAATTCATTATCTGACAGTGTGTCATTGATGTAAATGAAAAATGCTGCAATCATTCGTATCTATTATATATGATCTCCATTCGGTTGTATAGAGTTCTGTGGTTCACGCTCAAGCACTTTCGTCTCGTTTTCAGAAATAGCAGCATTTCACCAAAAATCTTGATTTGAGGTATCTAGAAAAGTTAGATAAATCTATTGAAATTTTACAAAAACTAACGTAATTAATTAGCCACTCCTGACTGAACAAAAAATTAAATTTTATTGAGTCCTTATTCTGAGATATATATGTGAGCCGAAAAGTAGCCGAGTTAAAGTGCAGTGAAGGTAGCGCCTGTCAGAGTGTTGCAGCTCACCTCAAGCTGATAATTACCCCAAGTTGCTCCGGGTGCTAGTGAATTGCTTTTGTCTCATAACTTAATAACGATTGATTTGTCTTAGTTTACAGCCATTGCATTTTCCGGAAAACGCTGACTAGTTCAAAATGGGGACGCTCTCGGAATCATAACTGTTGTGGATTTTACGACTTATTTGGTGGATAGTTCTGATTCCGAAAGTATTTCCTGATTGCTTGATATAAAAGTTATGATGCTATTCAAAGGTAAACAAACGGGTTATTGATAGATTTTTCATGATAAGCACTCACAAATAGCTTATGCAGATAAATTTTGGAGAAGCTTAAATTGATTAATACTAAAATTGTTGATTTGTGTTTTCCGTGCGTGGAGTAATGATTATGATGTAGAAGGAACGTCGCTCATCACCATGAGGCACCAAGAGTAGACAGTAATGTTTTCTAGAATGAAAGAAATGAAGTGCAAGTCTTGAAAGTTCCGTCAGTGTAACCGTGTTGAAATATTTCATTATTTTCAAAGTGACCGTTAAAATAAGGTGTGCTTATACTTTCTGGAAAAGTCGTTAGATAAGAAATTAGATCCTAAACTGTATTCATATTTTGAATTTTTGGTTTTTGAGTACGCAAACAATTACCAAAAATCTTAAAAATCGTGGTTTTTCTCAAAAATTCAAAATCTTTGCATATATATATATCTGTAGAGTAAAAAATTAAAAAAATCTGTTTCAATTTAGATAAATCTGTGCATGTGGCAATTCTGCTTTCTGATCCTGCACAGGTAGCAGTGATTTTTTAAGTTGACGTCTAACGTTTGCATTAGAAAAATTGGACGTTTTTTCGGACGGTGATAAAAAAAGCTAAGACAGAAAATTGCTTTTGATACATTTTTCATGGAAGATAATTATTTACGTTTAATTGCAAAAAAAAATCTACGCCCGTGCGAGCGGTTTTGCGGCAGTAAACCTTAACATTCACCATTGTGGACGAAAACATGCGTGTTGACATGTTTTTGAGTGCTTTCTTGGTTTTATTCATCAATTCCTCCTCAATTTTCGCGACAAAATGTTGTTGGACTAGATCTTACGCTTCAGGTTGCCCAGAAATTCTCGATGGGACGCAGCTGGGGGACATTTGACCGGTTTGCCGACTTGGGTAGCACATCGATATTCAGCCGCTCCATCTTCTCCAACGATCGCTTCTAGTAATGGGCTGAAGCCAGATCCGGTCAGAACACCGCGTCTTCACCCTCATGGTATTTCTTGATGAACGACGCAACTTTCAGCATTTCGTACTATAAATTTCCCCGTTCACGGCCAGTCCGGAGCGAAATAAGAGTGGCTTTGACATCCCCTTCTCGCTGATTGTCAGCCACAGCAGCACCTTTTTGGGGAACTTGGTGTGCGAAGTGAACTTCACCTCGGAGCGCACTTCCTTCGTGGGGGAAATAAAATTCGAAGTGCCCTGCCAGTCGTTGCCATCCAGGGTGAGATAGGTCTCGTCGTCTATCACCACCGCCACGTCGCGATTCGCCGGGAAACTCGAGTTGACCGTTCAGCCGCTGCCGCAGCTCCGAAACTAGTGGATGCGATTTCCGCTTCCTGATATATATGTTCATGTTCGCCAGGTACTTCTTCACTGTTGGGCCGGTTAAACCGACTGCCCGGCCAAGCGCACGCAGCGATATAGCCATTGTTCCTTCGGTCTTCCTCTTCAGCATCCTTTAGAGCTTCTTGTCGCTCAGGGTCGTCGGCCGTCCGATACAGGGCTTTTTTCGGATCCTCTGATTGTTGTGCCATGATATTGTAGATGTCGGAACGGACGTATCCGGCGTCCACAAAGTGCCGCACGATGTCCTTTTTCGACGCGACGGGGTGCCGTTCTTTGAACGCGCACACTTCTGAACGCAGTTTCTTCACTGTTTTTTGGCATCACGGTTAGAGTTCGACTGGTAGAGCTGTCAAATTTTGACTGCTGACTCATAGGCTACTATGATTGATGCGGCATGGGTAGTTTTGTCAGAAGGTTTCAGAAGGTCTTTGCCAAAGATGATCGCAAGAAGCAGCAAGCGTTCGGAAGAATCAATCGGCGGATGACTCTCGTCGCGAGACATCCGACGTGCAACATCGCGACAAAGTAAACAAGGTTCATGAAGAAGAGAGATGATGGTGGTGGCTGAATACGAAACGGCCTTTTTCAGTGGATCAGTGGATAAAAAAGTTGACAGGTTTTTGAAAGTACTAGGGGCTGTGCTTCTAGGTAGTCAGCCGTAATGTTTTTGCAAGGTTTTGACAGATAAATGCTTGTCCCAAACGAGCAATGTCGCCTCTTCTCTAATTAATACAGGCTCTTTAAAAATAATAACATTAATTAGTACACATTGCTACTTAGCCCTACGTAGTCAACTTTGCGTACAACCCCATTGGGCTATTCCTTGTTGTTTTTTTCTTCGAATTAGTGATTTTAAAATTGGCATGTATGAGCTTGGTTTGAGCAAGTTGACTCTAATATCTCAGATGATCTCCATAGTGTATATGAGAATTTCAGCCATGTTGAAACGAATACCAATACGATCTGTATCAAGTAAAATCAGGTCTGGCATACTGGTCGTCTCTTTTTCACCTATGCAACAGTGTCTGTGATGTAAAACTCGCAGTTCCATTTCAAATCAAACGAGTAAAGGAGATGATTAGTTTCACACTGCCAGGCCGGTGTATTATGCCATTGGGCTATGAAGCGTCAGACTGCAAGGTTTGTTTACCAATGCTAAACAAAACGTTTAGCCCATACCGTTTACAATAATATGTAACTCTTCACTCCAATGCAAAAATGCAATCAACAACTGTCTTTATGTGCGTAATACACTATTGAGTATTCCTCACTTTTTCGCTCCATTGCTTAATCTCGCTACTCCACCCGTCTTTCGTACAAACTGAAGAAAATAGACCACCTGAGATATTAACGTCACCTAAGGCTTAAGTACTTGCTTTATGACGAATTTCACGCCAACTCGTCTTCGTGATTAGCAGCATCCTATCAGAATCCAATGAAACTTTGTGGGTGTATCTATGTATTTTCAAGCAACTTTGGTTACTTTGTTTTTTAAAAATTTATCTAGACTACCATTTGAAAAAGGTCTAAGTTTTTTGATCGATTTTTTTCAATCAACGTAACTCAAGAAGTAAAAAAAATATTACAAAAAAGTGATGTGTGGGTGAATTTTAGAAAATCGTCCTTACTTTTATGAAAAACATTGAAAAAATTGTAAAATCGATTCCTACACGCTAAAAATAAATATTTTAAAATTTAAAGCCAATATGCGAGAAATTGCTATCTTAGAATTGGATGATTATTTTTTAATAAAGGCAATATAATTGTCTAAATGTTCGCCATACATTGCAAGATGGAAACTTTTAAGAAAAAATAGTTTTTCTAACAACAAATTTTTCATGGCCAATTTACCGTGTATCACGCGAACTCGTCTAGTTATGGTCTTCAACACCCCTATAGAATCCAATAAAATTAAGCAGTCAGAAGGAATTGATTGTATTGAAAATTTGGTAAAAAAACAATATTCATCTAGACTTACATTTGAAAAGGGTCAAAAACATTAGATTTTCCATCACTTTTAGGTACAAGTCATTCATACCTGCTTGTTCGGATATCCCCATATTTAGGAGCGATTCAAATATGGTTTCATATATCTTTGGAAAGGGGAGAGGGGGCGGAAGGAAGGTCATAATTCGTTACAGAATGTGTAAAAGGTATTGGAAAAATTGTGATAGAGGGGGCTGATAAATCGTTCATCAAATTCATCCAGTTCTAAGATAGCTATTTTTTGCAAATTGACTTTGAATTTTGAAATATTTTTATTCAGTGTGTAAGGATTGATTTTACAATTACTTAAAAAAAATTTCAAAATATTAGGACAATTTTATAAAAGTCACCCATTCATCACTTTTTTGTAAATCTTGTCTTTTTTTGAGTTATGTTGACATGAATAATATGTTTTAGGAAAACTTTTTTTCCTTAAAACTGCCCTTTTGCAATGTATGGCGAACTTTTAGCCAATTATATTACCTTATTTTGTCCAGTTCTAACATAGTCATTTGTTGCAAATTGACTTTAAATTTTCAAGTATTTTATTGTTAGCGTGTAAGAATCGATTTTTGTAAGTCTTTTGCTTCCTAAATTATGTTGATTTAAAATAAATCGATCAAAAATACTTTGACCCTGTTCAAATGGTAGTCTAGATAAATTTTAAAAGAACAAAGTATGTCTTGAAAAGACAGATTCTACACACCCACAAAGTTTCATTGGATGATGATGATTTATCTATTGGATAATTTATTTAAAAACAAGTCAACCAGTTATGCAAAACAAAGCGAACTGATTTCATCTACAGAGATAAACTTCTTCCAAACAAAGTTTTATTGGATTCTGAGAGGGTGCTGCCAAACACTGGCTGAGTTGGTGTGAAATTCGTCATATTAAAAAAAATCGTTATTGGAAGAGCTTATTGTCGTGTACATATGTATGTCATGGAATATTTTTATTCAGATTTCAGGGCATTCCACTTTGAAACAAGACTTTAAATAAAGTAGCTTCATTTGTTTGCATCTAAAAATCCTTAATAATATGTCAACTTATTGGTCACAGTAAATATATTCACAACTCAAAAACTAATCAAATGGCCATAAGTTCAATTATCTTAATCCTCAGCCAACCCAAATACAAACTAAAACAATTTTCCCCTACAACTCACCACTTGTTGCCTAAACCTACCATCAATTCCAAATGACATTAGACTCGGCGTGAGCAGATATTATGTGAAGAGACGACTTTTTAAAAGCCCTTTCAGTGCCACCAAAACGCACCGTCCGCCGTTAATTTGTGCCATTCATTGGGGATGTTGTATCATCGCGAAAGTCTCTCGCCGGCATTCGAATGGTGCAACTTGGTTGGGTACGGTGTGGGAATACAAGAAATTAGCATGTCTTAACGAGGGTTGATTCCTCATGTGTGTGTGTGTGTTTGTGTGTTGGGTTCGTTGCTGCAATCTACCCTTTTTTCCGGTTTCGATCTGACATTACACGTTTTCAGCAGTCAGCTATTATGTTATGTTAATTACTCCTTAATGAGTGATAATTTTATGTAACAATCGCAAGCTAAGCTGCCAAATTCATCACCTCCATGGTTTCGAGTTCATTACCAATTCAGCACGTAACAAGCGTAGCTTGCACCCAAAAGTGCATATCACATGGTGATTAATGTATTGGCGATAATTGGGAACTAATTTGACAATCATCACCTAATCTCTTTCGACTGTTCATTCATGTTAAAACAATACCACCATCATCGGAGCGGGTGATGATACATCGGGTATTTTTCATTTCACTCATGCAAAATTTCAATTTTGCAATCTTCCTCACAGCTAGCAAGAAGTCGGTGCCGCGTGTTGATCCGCGTATCTGCCTCATACCACGCGAAACGGTTGTAAACTTTTGGACTTTTTTTTTTCGTTTTGTTGTACATGTTCGTTGACTGTACAAAGCTTTTTTCCACTGATCATTTCCCATCGCAAAAAAAATGGGGGGAGGGGGTCTTGGTTGGGTAGTTGCTTAAGTGGTTAGAAAGCAGAAAACTGAGCCAACAAACGCCGCCCGTGTATCGGAGCAGTAGGTTTGCATGGGGGTTTGTTCCGACATTTCCTGTACAATGCCAAGCTCTGCCTGGTCTAGGATAGCTGGTTTGTGTGGCACAAGGTTTGTATGATATGGCGGAAAATTTCAACTGTTAGGAAGTTGTTTCTGTTTGGATGTGTGCATTTTATTTTTTTTTGTAGAAAACAAAAAGTTGAAGATGTTGGTCGAGTTTTGAAAACTTCGATTCTTTGAAAACGCAAATTAGTATTAAGAAACACATGTCCCATAAGCCACCTCTACCCCAGCTCATAGCGAGAAACGAGATCCTTGCCCCACGAAAACTGACTATTTTTATTTCCGGTAAGCCAACACAGTGATTATTAGCTGCGATTTACGCTCAACGAGATATAAAAACAAGTATACTTGATACATTAATTTTCAACGCCAGAATTTTCTGACGGAGAAATCCTCACGAAAATGAACCATTCATGCACCCCTTGCTTCAACATTATAATAAACTCCGACCGAAGTTCAGCAGTTTCTTGATTCAGCGCACTTTACCGGTCTACCATACATGCAATGTCCTCCACAAACAGAGCTGTCAAATATGGAATGGATCTAGTAGTTATTGCTAAAGCGTTAACAAAATCACAACATCGCGAGTGAATTTGTGGACAATTTTAAAACTTTTCCTCAAAATTAAGTGGAAAGACGTTCTGATGGAAGCGTATTTGATAAGGTTATCAGCGAAATACCGGTAGATTATAAATTGAGAATAGTATTTGCCCAAAAATTGTTCTATATGAAAGGTGTAAATTAGTAATTTGTATGTTTTAAAGTGCGGTTTTTCATTCATCCAAAGTTCCTTTTGAATTAAGTAGAGGATGGTAAAAGACTTGGTAAAAGACACGAGGGAGTAAGTTGTTGAAAGTATGTGAAGGACGTTTTGACCTGAACCACGGGCGGTCGAAATTTACGGGAAGCGCGATAGGAGACACAAAGTGGAAAATGATGCAATTAGGAATCACAAAGAAACAGAGACTCTAAAAAGGAAAGTGTCAAAAAAATGAGAAACAATCCACCGGCGAATCTGAGTAACAATAGAAAGGGCCTATCAACATTTGTAAACAAACACTTGAGCCTCATTCTCGCAAAGCGTAGGCTACCCACGCAAACCAATATCATCACCATGTAGGGGAAAGTTTCCTACACGATGATTTTGTAGGTTTGCGTGTGTAGCCAGCGGCTTGCGAGAAAACGGGCTCAGAAGTGTTTGTTTACAAATGTTGATGGGCCCTTTTCTATTGTTGATCCAGAAATTATCTAAAACTGTAACCACAGACAAACAGACATAACTCTTAGAATATGCCAGCGTCGGTGGTGTAGTGGTAAGCGTGACTGCTACTTGGCACCCCAGTGAGTCTGGGTTCAAGCCCAGTCGAGGCGAAAAAAGTTGGACACGTCTTCCTTCGGAAGGGAAGTAAAGCCGTTGGTTCCGGCTTATATTCGTGAGTCGGTATCTATCGACTGATAAAAAAGCAAAGATAATATCTATGTATACATGTATACAAATAACCACTATGTTTGGCACGCATACTTTTTATTTGCCACATAAACTTCATGTGTGTACCTCAGAGGGTTCTGTTTATCTGTGAACAAATGAATATTATGTGGAATTTTACATGGACTTTTGCCAATAAATATGTGTGGATTTTTACCCGTGTAGGATCCAGGTGGTGGAGTCGTCTTTCTGGTCTCGTCAATTGTCACCATGTGAGGAAATAGGCCGACAGAAAATAAAAAAAAGCACTTAGAATAAAATCTTCTTAAAAATATTGTCTGGCGTAGTTTTCGAGTACACTAAGAAACTCTCTTATAGCGAAGACTACTTTATCGAGAAGACTGGCAGCTCTTCACGTTTCCCATACAAATGTCAACCGTCACTGCGTCCAGCTCCTCTATCTAGCAAACTAGCAACTCAGTATATATGTGTTAGTAATTCTCTTCGTACAAAGTGGTGTGCGTTTGACCTCATGTCCGTGAAACATGTTCATTTTTCTTGATTAGAAAGAGTAGAGGAAATCCTCCAAATATATCGCATCGCAGCAACACGATAAATTATGAGCATGGTCACAGTAGGCCAACGAATCGTAATAGCTGTAACAAATTGTCAACAACTTAGCCTGGATGAAGCATCAGTCAAATACAGAATAACAGAATACACCGTCAGCTCTGTAATTTGGAAGCATTCCGTTCTGATTTTGTTTACAGCACCACTGTTTCTAGAGAAACCAACTTGTTGATACCGTTAACTGGATGGAGAACTTTTCCCCATTTAAAGAACGATGCTTTAAAAGTTGATTGCGATTGGAAGAAGTCATCACCTTATTTGATTTCGTTGCTTTCTTCTGGTGTTTAGATTGATCGGTTGCATCTATAGATTTCTTCTTGGGTCTTCTTCGACGATTTCGAAGACGTCGCCAATAAATTGTGGAAAAAATCTTAACCTTAATCGAGTTGACAGTAGATTTCAGCTTTGTATTTTTTCCATGTCTTATTCTTCAAGTGTGGGTGTCAGCATTCCACACAGACTGCAATGTTTATAGACCATCTCGAATATTTTATTCCAATTTCAAGTCAATCTGTTTCTCTTGAATGTGAAATAGCATTACTCGCTGGCTCAAGCGACAAAAGACGAAAAAATATTGGCAGTTGCTGTATCTCTTTGTGTGCGTGTACTGATGAATTGACACGCACACATGCGTAGAGTGGTTCTACTTTTTTTCGGAGATGGCGTTGCGGTGACTGTAGCCTGGCTTTTGTCAGAGTTGCCAGTCTTCTTGATAAAGTAGTCTTCGCTTATAGACAATCCGATGCATTAATTCACAACCGGTGCATCCCTCGTAAAAAAAGTTTTTGATTAATTGCTTTTCCCCCGTTCTAGTGGGACTTCAGTGCATCTGAATGTCATGGATAACAGGCATGGTGATTTTTTCATCTCTGGTATTCCTCCTCTCATATTCTTGCTACCGGTTACATTGTCTAACGTGTGAAAATCTAACCAAACTTTTAATTCTCGAGATGCTTCGGTACGTATTTCACAATTTTTAAGTTTAGTTTTAGTAGTGGATGTAGTTAAATTTTATAAAACAGTTGAAAGTTGTAGGTAAGTATCTATGTTTGAAAGGCTATCTAACTGGTCGTAAATTAATGTTGTTGTTTTTTGCTTATACGATTTTAGTTTGCTGACGGTCAAGAGGGACACTCATTGGCGTAAAAGACCTAATGAAATCCATAAACTTTGCCTTATGAAACTTCATGAGCCCACTGTATTTCGATTTCATAAGGCCCTAATATAATCCATGTTTGCAGCTATAGTTCTCTTAGTTGATCGTAATGATCCTCTCATGTCATTCTTATCCTTTTCAAAGAACTGCCTTATGAATTTCATGATTGTTGTTTGTGCATTATAGCCATAAGGTACATGTATGAAATGGCAAAAGCTGATACACAAGTTATTGTTTTGGTTTCTCTTGGAGAGTTATGATTAATTATGATCCAAGTTATTTTCGAGCTGAAACATCTCACAGTCGTAAAAAGTAAAGCTGGACGATGGAAATTTGAGGAATGGAAACCCTAAATTAGGGTAAAATCATTTACTGTTACTGTTACATTTATCATAATGTATGGGATGAAAAATCACCTGAGTAAAA
>JASCZW010017289.1:0-17273 GCA_034211315.2 Aedes japonicus | reverse complement strand
TAATAGTTTAGATTTTTTTTTCTGAGTTTAAACAATAACCTAGAAATAGGTAAATAGGTAAAGATTATAGTCCTCTGTTAGGGAAAACACAGGGACCGAGTCACTCGGCCACCAAGGGGGGTCTCATAGTGATTCGATCAACTTTATTTGATGAAATCACTTTCAATTCTTGCAATTCCTGAAATTGAATGAATTTTAAATTGATGCATATTGAAATAAATTAGCTTGACAGAAAATGCACATCTGTTGAACTTAGCAACATAAACCTTCGCTTTCTAAAGGGACCTAGCGGCCTGTAATTTATCTGTAGCTAACATACACGCATAAAAATACGTTGTTATACCAATACAAAATAGGAATCAATTCAACTAAAATTTTGGTTTAAACATGAACCAATAAAACTAATGAACTAATTGATGATGACAATGTGAACTACCATCTAATGTAGCAAGGCAACTGCCTATGGCTGGACTGTTTTAATTAAACGATTTGATCAAGGTTTTTCTGTGGTAAATGTTTTATCATGTTCCTGTATGAAGGGCCAAAAACGTATTGTGGGTCCGTAAGCAGATACACTTACGCGCAACCCAAAGCTACAGGGGTCTAGAGAGAAACTTCTTCCAGAAACAAGTTCGCATAAACCACACCAAAACCGAGCCCTCGCCAATTAAAAAGTTCCATTAGATGGGGAGAAGAGCCCGGCCTTTATTCACGAAATGTTAACAACAGGAAGTTGGCAGTCCCACTCTTCCTATTCAAATCGCTTCAATCGGGTACACTGATGGTCCCTCCCTTTATCCAAATATATGAAAAATTCAGACAAATTAATATGATACCTTGATATTAAAAACTTCTTACCTTGAAGTTTGTTTGGCTATAAGTAAAATTGGTCAGGGTTCCTCGTTCCTCACTTGCTGCTTCAACCTTCCTTTGTAAGGTCCATAGTATCGTCTCGTTGTTTCTGCTTTGAAGCGCTGACTTTGGTAGTGAATATCGAGACTCACAATGTGTAAGACACCGCTATCGGCCATGGAATAGGAAAGAGAACAGGAGAAAGAAGAGAAGCATTAGTAACTGGTAACATGCTATGCGCATGTGAGACTTTCATGGTGATATTCTCACAACGGCCGAGAGATCATTCCCGATGAGTTTTCACTCGTTTACTCAGAAGACAAGAACCATTTCACTACGTGATACATTAGGACAATGATCCCCCATCGCATCTTCAAGTGGTAATTACAAGCTGTCCATTTGGTTCAGTCATTTTTGAACGATTATGTGGCAGCATATTCACACATGAAATTTGCCGCGACCAACTCGATAGAACGCGCCCATACCCCTTTCTGAACCGAAGGGCAGGGCAATAAAACTAATGAACTAATTCAACAAAACCATTGAATTGAAATAAAACTTCATGCTTTATAGAACTGAACATCGTGTTTTATTGATCAAAACCAAATGTTTTGTTAAATCAACTAAACGCATTTGATGAAGTTTGCAGAAGCAGATAATTTCTCATCTACATGCGAAGCGCTAGGAGTGGACAGTAATTTTATTGCTAGAACGAATAGACATGAAGAGAAAGTGTATTGATAGTTCCGTATAGGGCAACGGCAGGCTTTGAAATTTAAAGATACAAGTTTGAAAACGAGCGGAGGGCATTTGAACGGTAGTGTCCGATCAGGCACAAACATTTTATTGTTTTGATGATGGCACGTATTTAGCAGTATCGTTCAAATTCAGAAACATCTCACCGGATATTGTTGCTGATCTTCAGTCGTCATTTGGACGACTTCCCTGTGATGCTAAAGGATACATTTATGTCTTTACAGAAGTAACATTCTGCTATTCGGCAAATATTTTCACATGATCCTTTTCGAAAGGAACAGCCCGAATACAATTAGTACTTCGCACACAATAAAAATCTGTACACCATGTGGTGAGTGAGTGCATCTGGAACTATATGCCAGTCACTCACGCGCGCATGCGTCCTTAGCTTCGCTTTTTGCTTCTGACCAGCAAAATGGCCGTTTTCTACATTGCACTGGTTTTCATTTTTCTCTCACACACCGCCAGCAACCAAAATCCCACGCTCTGAGGCGACTCTAAATCGACTTCTAAACTGCTTATAATCATCAAGTCACTCACGACGAAAGCGGAAGAAAGTTACTCTAATTTATTTAATCATTGAAATGTCCGCGTGGAACAATAGTGAGTAGCCACAATTGCTACAGATGATGGGAATAGCTGTTTGACGTAAATTTGACAGAAGCAACCATATGAGGTAAAACTGTCAAATTCACGCAAACGCGTACACAACGTATCAATTATAGGCCAGTCATAACAGCACTATACTTAATGCACTAACAGAGACAACTAAGCTGCTATTAACTCTTCCTTCGGGTGCTGGGAGCGAGGACAAAAGAAACGGGGAAGAACTCACCGACCATCACAAATTACTTGGAAGGAATCGATGATATTTACTACATCTTACACAGAACACGTTGTTTTCCGAGATGATTTTAGTGATTTCAACTGTTCTGCTTAGATCGAATTATCGAATATATCATTTGATTTTGGTATGTTTCCGCAGAAAAGGACACTATGCAAAAACAATGACACGTTTTCAGTCATCATCATAGCACGGCTTGCTGCGATCTCTGTCAATGACATAAGCCAAGATGTGGGAAAAAGTTTGAGCGGGGATATTACGTCGGTTGGATCAAGAATGCTCTGCCAATCCAAATTAGACAGAACCTCAATACATACTACGATAGTCTGCTTTACGGAAGTCATATGATACAGTAACAGGAATGTCAACGAAGTCTCAAGCAACAAAATATTCCACGGTAACTTTAAGAGAAGGGTGGTGAGAAACATCCTTAACTAGAGGCACGGGTGCCGAAGAGATGACAGGAGTGGTATCTCGGCCGCTTACAAAGCATTCGCTCGAGAGGCACACAAAGCCACCTACCTGGCAGCCAACGAGGAAGCAGGAAGCAGCTTGGTGAACCGCTGCTCCTTCGGATTAATTACTGGATGGCGAACGTCATATGAAAACAACCCGCAGAGTGCCATCGGCATCGTTGAAAGACTCGTTTTGTGGCCATCTCTAGGCGGCGGTACGGTTGTAGCGAAGAGACAGGTCGTCATCATGCGTTACTCTAGTAATTAGACCTCCTCGATCTGCCCTGCTGATGTTACTGGCAATTTTTGTTTCTGAGACCCAAGTGGATGTACCAAAAGTTCCGAAGATGGGATGCCTAGTGACACATGTTGTCAGTGCTTGCTGGGTAGCTATTGTAAGATCCTGAAAGTGCGATTGGCCACGATCGTTTTCCACTTTCTTGGTGGCGACGAAAGCCAGTGAAACGCAACCCCAGAATCGCTCCATACAAATAATTGCACATCTAAATGTGAGAACGAATCATCGATCATCAAGTCGACGAGTAGTTCGGCTGCCAGTAGCACCAGGCGTGGTAGTGGAATTTTAGGGATGGAAGCCACCCTGGTCTTGGCCACCACACGATTCGTTACAACTCTTCCTTCTTGGTTCACAGAGTGACGACGTAGACGACAGCAGCGTACGCAGTTTTGGTGGCGTCCGTGAACCCATGAAGTCGGAGCTTGCCTTGAGAATGCGGAATCCATGCCTTGATCCGAATCCTCTCGATATGATGCAGTAGGCTGTGTCGATTTTCAAAAAAAAAAACGAATTTTAGAACGTAAATATCTATTAGTGGCGGGTCCCTTGGCTGAGACGAGTGAGCGCTCGTCGTTTCAGCAAAATTTGATCATGAATTGTGACTGAAAGTTTCCTTAACATTTTTTCATGTATTAGAAGCAAACTTAATCACCTTTTCTGTTGCATATATTTTCAGTTGTTGCAAGTTAAAGGCCGTTCTTTCGAGAAAAAACACCAATTTAGATTGCTTGGTTCCATCATATCGTTATCTGTTATTTACTAACCCCTACGTAGAACAGGATAACCTGAAAGCATTATCGAAAGACTTATCCGTTGAACAGAAAAACCTTACCTTCATCAATCGGTGTAAACCAACTCAATAGGGGCTGAACTGCCATCCTCGACGCTGTCCGTAATGACTACCACATCGTCGTCGTCCTCATCGTTGGCCGATGCAGGGGCAGGAGCAGCGGCAGCGGCAGGTGGTAATTTCCCATCCGCTTGGACATCATGTAAAATCCCCAAGTGGCGACTGAGTGCTCTATTTTCCATGAAAAAATGTCCGCAGCCTGTAATCGGACAGAAGACTTTCTTGGTATCATCATAAGCACCGTGATATCTCCAGCGGTGCCGCCCAATAGTTCGTTTCATACTGAAAAGCGTGTCGCATAGGTCACATTTGTAGTACGTTTTCACGCCAACAATCAGCTGCTGCACATCGGAATCTTTTGGCGTAAAGTACGACTCTAGCCGTTTCGTTCGCAGCCAGGGTGCTTTATTTGGATGAATTTCACGAAAATGAGTCGCCAACAAGGCGAACGACTGGTACAGACGAGGCAAACTTTACAGCAGTACCAATTATTGGCCATCTGGATAAATGGATCGTCTGATTTTTCAGCGGCAGCCAAATCGATCGGTATTCTTTCTATAGAGGAACTACCAGTGTACTCTACTTCATCGTCTTCATCGGACAATTCATGTACAATAAAGGAAGCCGACCCACCCTCATCTCCAGCCACAGGATCCGTGGAAGCTTCCATTGCAGAAGGTTCCGCAGCCACTTCAATTGCACAGGATTCGTCAACCACATCCATTGGAGACGGATCATCGCTAACATGTTCTGCCACTGGAGCAGATTCCGTTTCGATTGCCTCTTCGCGAACAACTGGAGATGGGTCAGCTTCAGATCCTTGATGGTATTCCAATGCAACCGATATTTTAGCCAGGGCCATGTCGTTTCTTTTCCGGCGATAAACACGGTTCAGCCTTTGACAGAGTTTCCGAAAGTTGAGAAAATCCTCCGTGGTGAGACGGCATTGCAGACAAATCGACGAAGGGGTGTCAGTCTTGGCACTCAGCTTGATACCGGTGCACATTTCGATAACGCCGATCATCTGGTAGTTGACGTCTTGCCGGCTTGCGAAAAGCGGTTCCAGCTGAGAGATGGAAAAGCACAGTCGACAGTAGGTAGCGAAATCTTCGTGGGGTCTTGAAAGAGGAGACGGTCGTTGAAACTGATTTAGTCAACACTGTTCGGGGGGGATAAATATGTACTTACAATTCAAGAAAGTCATCGTTGGCCACTTCTTCCACTACCGCAGTAGAGTGTTTTGTTTTGCTCATTTTCAAGTTTTTCTTCCAACTTTTCGTGATTTTTTTTCGTGAAACTGTGAATTTGTCCAATTTATTGGCCATAAAGAGAACGTTGAAGTTTTTTGACGGATTTTTCGTTTGTTTGCTTACCTTCGGGCAGGGATGCTAGTTATCCGATTAAACGCTTAGAAAAAAGTAACCACCGGAGCAGTTAAGTTTGGGAAACCAATGTTGGGTATAATAATGTTAACGTACCGTTGGGTACAAATAACATACACTGAGAAGAATTCCATGGTTGTACCGACAATTCAGCGACAACATTTGATTATGGCGAATCTGCTTTTGTAAACAAACACTTTGTTTGCTAATTTATCGGAAGTTGAATACAAATTCTTCAAATTGAATATTTTAATGGATAAAGATAAAGCTCCTCTTCCTTAAAGAGTGTTAATTTGTATTTGTGACCTTTTGTTCAAGAGAAAACGACTACGAAAGCCATTGTTTACAAAAGCAGATTCACCCTAATCTAATGTCGGCGCTCAATTGAATCATGATCAAGATAACTATGGAGGAATCCAGGTAACGCAAAAGTGAGCTTAAATGTCGTAGATGGCGCTTGTTTAAAATGGTTTTTCGAGCTTTCTAAGCAAAGTAATTGGTGTTAAAAATATAAGAAAATCGACGAAAATGACCTTCCTGACCAATTCCATACAGTTTGAGAAATAGCCAGAAAGTTATTATAAATTTCAGTTTTAGATATTACGATGTTTAACCTCACTTTAGCTTTACTTGGATTCTTCAATTGCATATAATCAGACCCCTTTCACTCTTTCTAAATTTTAGAGACAGATAGCATCACCGACGAGATAACGTCGAACCACATTGATAGACAAAACAAACACACTCATATTCTTAGGCATGAATATTGAATAACACGTACAGCGAAGGGCAAAATTAATAGCACAAAATTGCCATTTCCCTTCGAGCGTCCATTCGTTTCGTTGCAACTTGATATGAATTTCCTTCTTATGCGATTCCGGTGTTTGGAGATTAAATGATTTCAAGCCATTATTTACTGGTGGGACACTTCAACTTTGAATAAAAACAAACTCACAAAATCTCATCTGTCAAAAAAGAGCACGCACACTATGATCCGTGCTACACTGATAGGCAAAATAAAGTGCCCACCTCATCGTTTTTTCAATTTCTCTCATTTACTTGGTTCACACACTGTATTTTTTTTATTATCTTATTTTTTATATTCTTTTTAAGTTTTACTTATGGAATACTGCAAAAAAAGGAGTTTTACTTAAACAAAAAAATCAATTTGTGTTGAAAAAAAAACAGTGACAAAATAAAGTGCTCACTTCATTTAGGCTACAGAAAACATAAATTAAAGTAAAATAAAAGCATTTCAATAATTGATGTGTCCTCCTTTGGCCTTCAGGACCTCCTGCAGGTGCTTCGACATGCTCTCGACCAGGTTCTTTAGGTGCTGTGGATCTAGCTCTTCCCAGGCGCGCTCCAGGGCTTCAAAATAGTTATTTTTATTGGTAACACCAGTTTTGTCAACCCTGGCATCGAGAACCGCCCACAAATTCTCGATGTGATTGAGGTCCGGGCTTTGTGGAGGCCATTCCAGCGGTTTGATCCGACAAGACCGGAAGAAAGACTTGAAAGATCTGCACCAAACACGAACCCGCCGCTTTCGGTTAAACAGCTCGAATTTGGATTCGTCCGTCCAGAGAACCGTTTTCCAGAACTCTAGGGGCTTATCAGCATGCTCCTTAGCAAACTTAACCCGTTTGGCTTTGTTTGCCTTGCTGATAAATGGGCGCTTCAGGGCAAGTTTGCTATTCAACCCCTGTGCTACGAGACGGCGACGAACAGTTCGACCGGAAACTGATAACTGAAGGGTTTCCTGGATCTCGCGGACAGTTACCTTCGGGTTCTTCTTGACTTCGCGGATCTTGGTGTCCGTTCTCGCATCCGTTTTCCGCTTCCTGCCTCTGCCAGGGCGATCCACCACTGATCCAAACGTTTTAAGCTTCAGAAGAATTTTGCCAACCGCTGCCTTACTGATACTGTACTTCTTAGCGACAGCCCGGTGCGATTCACCGTTTTGCACATCACGAACGACCAATTTTCGGATACACAAGGGAATTGCTTTCGAAAGCACTGCGTTCTCCATTTTTTTCAATTGAATCAAATGCAATCACGATATACAAATGCACCAGGTTGAGCCGTTTGCTTCAAAACATGTCAAAATATCAAAACATAAACAATCGAGGGGTCTTCCAATGGAAACTTATCGAAAACATATCGATTTTTGAAGTGGGCATTTTATTTTGCCACTGTTTTTTTTCAACACAAATTGATTTTTTTTTTCTTTAGGTAAAACTCCTTTTTTTCAGTATTCCATAAGTGAAACTTAAAAAGAATATAAAAAATAAAATAAGAAAAAAACTACACTGTGTTTACTTTAATTTGAATCAAGTAAATGAGAGAAATTGAAAAAACGAAAAGTGTAGTATGTGTGAACGTATGATCGAAAATTTCAATTTGCTGTCACCAGACGTCGTTGCAATCATATAAAAAGAGTGTATCCTCTATTATTCTTGAAAATAACATCTAGGACATCTTGTTCATTTACCATCTTTGCCTTAACCGAACAAATTTAGCATTATTGCATTATTGCAAGTCTTGTCTTTACACTATTTTTATATGATTGCAACGACGTCAGGTGGCAGCACATTGAAAATCATATCGGATCTAGTGTACGTGATCATGAAGTCGAGATATTGCGGGTTTGTTTAGATTGTTTTAATTCAAAGTTGTCATATTTTCAAGTGTCCCATCAGTAAATAATTGCTCATTCAACCACCAAAAACCGGAATCTCATAAGAGCAGCTGCTATGGAAATTCATTTCAAGTCGCAACGAAACGAATCGACACTCGAGTTGAAAATGGCAATTTTTTGCTATTAACTTTGCTTTCCGCTGTACGTTTCCGGGCATGCATTTGTGTGTGTTTGTTTTGTCTATCAGTGTGGTTCAACGTTATCTCATTAGCGATGAGAATGGCGCTGCTATCTGTCTTTAAAATTTAGAAAGAGTGAAGGGGTTCTGCTACTGGTCAAATTCTTGGTCTCACATGCATATTTATACCACGAGATAAGCCCTCTCACCGTCGACATTGGTGAAAACTTTGACCCACGAGAGGGATGAAAGATTATTAGACTTATTAAGGATTATATCTGAAAACTCCAAATTTGGTCAACAACCACCATGTTGATTTTAATTTAGTATTGATACCAGAGTTAGTTTTCGAATTAACATGCAATCGATGAGAGACTTTACTCGGATTGGATTTATGGCTGGCTGCATTTAAGATTTAACCGAACAACTTTGGCCCACAGCATCATTGCAAGACTTTTCTTTCAGTGTAGTACAGAATCGTTTGTTTTTTTTTGCACATGTCGGCATCAGATCTTACTCAATTTTATTAAGTATTTATGATAAGCAGGAGGGAAGAAGCTAATAGCTGTGTCACGAGTATAAAATGTAATGTCTGGGGTTCCATGAAATTCTGTTCCATCACAATGCTAAATGACAAATAATAATAAACTCATATAATATCTAAACCATAAAAGTACACTAAACGTAGTAAGAGAATGGGACAATAAACTTCATATAAATCTAGTAATCTGCTCCAGTTGCAAAATATATACTTATGAGGGTGATTTTACGCTTCTCCTTATAATGTGATCAGTGTCGTAGATAGTAATACTAAAAATACTTCAAAATTTTACTTTTCTCTCAATCGCAGTAGACGATTTCCGGTCAAGGAAGATTGGCCTAAACGGCATGCACCGATTCCTGGTGGAAGTTGCAATCGCGCTGTCGCATGAATGTCCGCGGGCAGTACATACAGCGAAACGTTTCCCGTGGTGGTTGCAGGAACGAGTCCTCCGAATGGTACTTATCTTTGTGAGCTTGCAGCAATCGGTACCGATCGTACATCATACCGCATTCGTCGCAGGGGAACCTCAGCTCCGAATTGTGCAACCGCTGATGGGTTCGCAGTGTGTTGGCCTTGGTGAACACCTTCGGGCAGTGCTGACACTTGAAACCCACGGAGGCTGTCTTTCGGTTCTTGCTTTTGCGCTTGAGTAAACACTCTTCGCAGTGGTGTGGGCGCACTTTCGGGTGATTTTGGAAGTGTTCATCCCATTGATCGCGATTCTTGAAAATAGCCACACATATCGAACAGCGGCACAATTTGTACGGTCTTCCGATGGCCGGCGGAGGAGGCGGTGGCATGGATGGGTATTGCTGAGGAATGGTTGTATTAAAAGCTTCGCCATCATTGTCGATGGCAGTTGATTCTGCGTCGGGTTCTAGCTTGGGGTGACAAGCATCGCAGGAATCGGTGATTCGCAAGGGCTATTAACCGGTGCTTCATCCGGATGAACGACGTTGATGTGCCGCTGACAGGTCTTTTCCGTTTCGAACCGTTCACAGCAGTGCAAGCAAACGTAATCTTTTCGCTTTTTGACCTTTGTCTTCTTAAGTTCTGGCGTGCCGTCGTCCCGAATGGCACGCTCTAGCGAGTGTACGGTTTTCTGATGGAAGAGCTTGTCGCGATCCCGCAGGAAGATTCTCGGACAGTAGTCGCAGCTGAAGCGTTCTCCCGTGTACGGAGCATCTTCCGAGTGGTAGCGCTGCTTGTGAACCTGCAGTGGCCGATTGCGAGGAAACTGGACACCGCACTCGTCGCACGAGAATGGCAGCTGGTTCTGATGGTAGATCATGTGATGCTTGAGCGATTTGCGCGTCTTGAACACCTTGTGACACTTCGGACAGCGGTGCAACGTGAGGCTCATGTTCAAACGTGGTGTCTCCGTGCTTCGATGGCTCGCCGAATCGTCGTCGTCCCCGTTGGCTTCCGCCTCATCTGCTGCCTCCGACTGATCGGCGTAATCCTCGTAGGAATTGTCGAGCGTTTCCAGAACGTCCTCGGGGATGCGTTCCAGTGTTACGACCACGTCCCGGATTTCCGGATTCTCCGGTAGGCTGTGGGGAGGAAGGGAAATTATGGGTTAAGATGTCGTTTTTAATTCGATACGTAATCATTTAGAGACTTCAATAATTTTTGAGACATTTTAACTTAAGAAGTATATAATTCTTTTTCGTAGCGGACATTTGGCATATTAACTATGAGGGTTATTCCAAAAGTTTAAGTGACGTTTGTCGCTTGGTGACTTTCCATGGGTAAATCAAATGGAGAGTCACGCCACTGCAAGTGACAAGCATCACTTTGGCACTCGGAATAACCCTCTTATGAAAGGAATCGCACTCATTCAATGTTGTTAGTTTATGTATGGATTACGGAGCTGAAGAAAGCGAAGATCACAGTAAGCTCTGACCACGAACGGTTGGGCTTATGTCTTATGTGCACTGTCACGTTTCTTCCGTATTTTTTGTGTGATGAAATTTATCTACATAAGAATCTCGATAATAACCGTCGCGTGTGACAGTGGATGCTGTGGCAGACCACAGAGTCATACCTTAAGTGTGTCAACGTCTTCCTCTGTCTGTAAAAATTACGCTACTTGAGCTGCTGAACAAAATCTGGCTCAATGGTGAGTTCCTCACCAGCTGGCGGCATGTTATTGTTGTTTCCATTCCGAAGCCGAACAGCCACGGTTCCGGACCCGATGCCTTCCGACCAATCTTGCTCAACAGCTGCATGGCGAAGCTGTTTGAGCGAATCATCAATCGTCGACTGATTGCCGAGCTAGAATCGAGTGGACGGCCGACAAACGAGGTACCGAAACCTATTTTGCAGAGCTGGAGAGATCTCTGCCAACCGGAGGTGAACACTCACTGATAGCCTCATGGTATTCTGCGCACGTTGCAAGCTACAGTCCGCCGTCAAGGCCGTGGACAAACGGGTGAAAAGCGTGGAATTCGCTTTGTCAGCAACGAAGTCGTACATTTTATATTGTAGTCCGAATGCAAGTCGGGAACCTGCATGTGACATAGCCATCGAGCGAAAGAAATGCATACGACCCGGGAACGCTCCGGACAAAGTTCAATCGGGCAACATTTAGTGACCACCCGTTTCCATCGATCGAATGTCGTCGTCTACATCGATGGTTCTAAGGGTGGAGATACGGTAGGGACCGCATTTTTCAACGGAGGAATTGCCGGCACCTACAGTCTTCCAAAAGCATGCAGCGTCTTCTCTGCGGAGATGGTCATAAAGATAGCTGTCACGATCCCGAACCAGAATAACGAGTTGGTTGTCCTATTGGATTCTGCTAGCTGCCTACTCGCATTGGAGACGGGAAGTTTGGACATCCGTAGATCCAAGAAGTGGAAGAAATAGAGCGTAACAAAACTATTCGATTCTGCCGGAATCCGTGGCAATTCCGAAGCTGATCAATTGGCCAATGAAGCCAGGAGGGAACAGGCCATCGATATACCAATTCCAGGATAAAATGCTCTGAGAGAAGTTAAACAATTGATGCGTCATCGTTGGGATAACCAGTGGTATGAGACTAGGGAGTCATAGTTGAGGGAAGTAAACGAAGATACCTGCAGGTGGACGGAACTCGGGAGTACGGCCGACCAGCGTGTTCTTACACGTTTAAGGATCGGACACACGCGTCTAACACACAGGAGCCGCCACTCAATTGTGAATGTTGCGGTACGGTGATGTATGTCCGGCATTTAATTCTCGCATGCCGGAAATGTATAACGGAATGGCAGCAACATAACATTGGGGCTAGCCTACGTGACGCCCTGGGAAATACAGAGAAGCAAATAACACGAATGCTTAACTTTCTAAGGGAAACAAGACTGTTTTCCAAACTGTAGCGAAACCAGAAAATGGAAGAAGCCGAAGAATGAAACGAGAAAAAGGTGAAACGTGTACGATGCTTAACCGGATGGACAAACAGAAGTCGATGAAGAAAAACTGGAGAAAAATAGCGAAAGAAGAAACAATGATAAAAACTAGAAGGGACAGCCCAATGGGGTTGTACGCAAAGTTGACGTAGGACTACAAAGCAATGTGCAATCTAGATCGCTTGGTTGTTTAAAGAGTGCCCGAAATGGTTTCCTTCCAAATCGAATTCCCATACACTAAACGTTCGCACTACAACCTTTATTGATATAGCCTGTCTTGGTATCTACATTCATACATCTTGCTTTCACTGCAAATAATATGTATGTTATATGATATCAAGACACTCTAAACATATCAAGACACTCGAAATCTCGTAATATATCTTGTAGTGCGAATGAGTTATTGGTCATTTGGGAAACTTTTACCCAAGAGGCTGGTTTTGTTCACCTCCAATTGCATACGGTTTCTACTAGGCCTAATAAAAATATTACGGCTTCGGCACACGAAAGATATTTTTCGCAATCAAACACCCCAAAACCAAGGCCCCAGCACTCCCAAAGACATGTCAGCTCTCTTTCCAGTTGTTTTAATGGCCCTGAAAAGGGCCATTTTGGGTTCAAGGGAACAGCTACGGCCACCACCTCATTTCGTCATGTAACTGATTTACCTCGTGAAACCTCGTGTTTAGCTAGCTCTCCCGGCAGCGTGATCGAAAGGCGGTTTCAATTTCCAGAGACGTCAGGGCTATCCGCCAATTGATTTAAGTCAGTCGGGGAGCTACGCTTTCAATCCGCTCGGAAATGTCATTTGCGAAGCTGTCCATAATGCCTATCGCTTTGGAGGAAACGACCAAATCGGGTTAAAATGCTTCAGCACCCGGTAGATAAGGTGCTATACGTTTTCTTTTTCCAAACCCTTGCTGCAGATGATTGTGGTCTGTTTGGGGATTCAAAGTCTTTTATTGCCGATAGACGTCTTGGTCGAAATAGTGACAATTGAACGATAGACCAGCATTGGGAAGTAAATATGTTAGAAAATTCTATTGTTAACTCTTCAGATAGCATTTGGTGGCCCTAAAAAGGACCGTTTGGTTTAAATAATGATACGGCCCTGGTTGTATTTTCTACGATGGTTGAGAGGGCCACAATCTCTAACGCGTAGAAGATAACTATGGAACCACATACTTGCAGCCATATGCTGCGACATTTCACTTTCTCAAAATTATTTGATTCCTATCGAATGATTGAAATTTCAAACAGCCCAATAGAAATATTCAACCATACAAACCCTTTAATAAGCAAGCTGATTTGATCGTGCTGCAAAGGACGAATATAGTTGACGGGAAGGAAACATTGTTCGCGATTGAACTTGGGTTTTCCTCGTCGGTGCGGGTGGCCATCCGCAGGTGACGTGGGATAATTCTTGCCCCGCTGTTGTCACGGGCGGCTTTTCCCCATCAACTCGTAGGCTTAAGCAGTCTTCTTTCTCGTAGCGCATTGACGGGAGGTTGACGGAACTATCGGCCCAAAGAGCCAACTGCACCAACCTGTCTGGATAACGACTACTCACCAGTGTACTCGCTCGCCTACTGCGTTGCAACACCAGATGTGTCGGATGCTATTGCACGAAAGAAGGCGGTACCAACGAAGGCAGTGTGATACAAATTGCATCAAAGGTGGCGAACTTTAGTCATTGTGCCACAATAATTAGTTTTGATTAGTGCACGCTAGACGGATGAGTTTCTTAACAGAAATATGACTAATCTGCTTGCCACTGACAGCAACTAATTCGGTATGCACAACTAGGAACTATGACGAACTCAACCACATGGTCGGTCTCTGACGTGTCGCAGTTCCGGCTCAAATTATCTCTTCTAGAACTGAGAAATCCTTGTTGAAAAAAGAAGAAGACACCGAGTGGTAATTAATCTGACAGCTCCCATGTTAAAGTATAGGACGAACATTTTCAAATGTTTTCAAAAATGAAATTCTAATTGAAAGTGGTTTGTTGTATGACGGAAGAAAAATCCAGAACTGTACAATCCCCCATTGTACAGTTCTGGATTTTTCTTCCATCATACAACAAACCGGTTTTAATTAGAATTTCATTATTTTTATTTTATTTTTATTTTGCTGAAAATGTCTTTATTGAGTAGATTTGGATTTTTCTTCAATCATAAAACAAACCGCTTTTAATTAGAATTTCATTTGAATTATTTAGAAGCATTTTAAAATGTTTGTCCTATACCTTAACATGGGAGCTGTCAGATTTATCACCTCTCGGTGTCTTCTTCTTTTTTCAACCTCGATTCGTCCATTTCGTTCGTTAATCCTTTGTGATATACTATGGGACTCGGCGTTTAATGAATGCTATGTTCAGCCGTGACGCGGTAATTGAATTACAAACAGCACAAGAGAAAACTTCAACCAAACTCTTTAGTTACTAAGCTGGTCGTCCTGATAAGGCAGGATTAAATTGACGTGAGAGAAATAGTTAGCGATTTCCCTTGGGCTTTCTTTCTTCGTTCAGCTCCTCATCGTTGTGGTTGGCCATCTGCAGGTGATGTGGGATGATTCTGGTTCTTGTTTTATCTGGCGATTTCCACCGACGTGCTCCGCATGCGGATGCACAGCGTGAACTGATTATTGGTCGTTCCCACATGTTTCATAATTGCTGGCAAGGTTACTGTGGCAGTATGAACCAATCAGAGCGTAGCGCAAATATGATGTCATTTTCGACCAATAGCTTTGTGCGTTCAGAAATTTTTGTGGGACGGGGAAAAGTTATTTTGAATAAGAAGAAGACATTTGTTACTCGTTTCCTATGACCTTGCTAGGGAAAACACATTTTTCAACCTGTTGATATGCAAATTTGTATGGGAGCAAAAGAAGGTCATTTTCAAATGAAAAATTGAACTACTTATACTAATTGAACTTCATTCAAATTTCAATGCGAAAAATTTGTGAGTCTTTTTGATCAAATGGTGTATGAATGAAGTCATTCTGTTTAGTCAAACGAGAGTTATAAGCGTTCAAAAACCTTTCACTTTTGCGGAACGCTCTCATTTTTCAAAATTTTGAAACGAATATAGAAAAGAGAATCGTAGTCCTACGTTAAAAACAAGTACGGAAGAATACAAACTGAAGAAGAACCGTTCGGAAATAGCATTCATAGCCGTAGCAGTAGCCGGAGAAGAGAACCGTAACGGAATCAGCTGAAGAAGAAAACCGAAGCGGATGGAGGAAAAAATGAAAAGCAGAGGAAATTGAAGGAGGCACAATTGAAGAAACAAAGCAGTGGAAAGAAGCAAAATGAAAAAGTGAAATAGAAGAAGATAACGCGAATGAGAAAAACGTAACACAATCGAAGAAGAAAAGTAAGCGGACAAAGTGGACGAATAGAAGTCGAAGAAGAAAATCGGAAGAGCTGAAGCATAAGACGTTGAAGAAGTAGAGAAACAGAAGGAAAATGGAAGAAAGTTGACAGAAGAAGAAAATCAACAGAGAAAAATAAAGTAACAGAGAGTAGAATAATCACAAGAAGCTGGAAAAAAATTAAACAAACCAACGGAGCAATAGAAGAAGAAGTAGAGAAGTAGTGAAGAACAGAGCTTAAAAATATCATATTCAATTCTCAAATTGCACCCTGACTGATTCATAATATTAGTCATCACGCAGTGTTCCTAGCGAACATGAAGTAAACACAAATTTGCCTTCATGAATCTCTTGTGCAAGATGAGTCAACTTGTTTTGTGTTGCTTTACTTTGATCATTCATTCGTTCCAGAAAGCAGTGAATGTACATAAGTGCAAACAACTCATTCAATTTCAACGTTCTACCGTGAAGACGAAAGAACAGTCATTCATTTGGAGAATCAATGAAGTGGAAAAAACCAAAACTTCTCGAATCGATCCTGCAAATGCCTTTTCTCGAACAAATGCCCCACAAACTCTGTAGCGATTTCGGACATTTGGCCTTTTGGCTTCCTTTGCCTTCAGCCATGTTCGGGAATACTTGAAATCCTGTGGCAAAAAAAAAATCACTCACGAACGCGAAAATGAATGATTGGTTACAAGTCAAGCAACCCAAAACCTCTTGAGACTTGAATAGCCGTGTGCTTTGCTGTGGTGTGAATGAGTTGTGTGGAACATGAGGACAACGGAATGACTGACATCTATAGCAAAATAGTACCAATAGATTTACACTTGCAAATATGGATTTTGCGTGACTGATAGAACGAAATAAAGAGAGCGAAAATTGTACCTATAGTATACTGAATATTTTTTTTACTCATCGTTCACGACGGGTGTCAATTTTTTCGAGCTCTGGTGAAGAATAAGAGTTGAAAAGGACGAAATGGAGTGGGAAAATAATTACTGGAAATATTGTTCATGAAATAGATTAACGAATAAAGAGTCTCGTGAGACACGAATGCACCCTTCTGGTGTAAAGTGTCACTAATAAAAAAATCCACCTTAACAACCTGACCTGCTGATTTGAAGAAACAGCCTTCAAAGTTTATTCATTCCCATTTTACCTATCCTCAAGACATGTTCAATAGATATATTAATTTGTTCCTGTTCCTAATCCTCTTTTGTTTCACTTCCCCTTTCAATATTTTCGTAATCCAAAACATTAACATTTTTGACATTAACTACGTCTTTGTTTTCTATACAGGGGTACACTTTACGGGTACAAAAAATGAGAGCGTCACGAAAAGTGGTCTGCATTGGAACGTTAATAACTCAGTCATTTCTCGTTATGTTTCTGAAATTTGAAACACTTTTGAACACTTACTAAAAAAAAGCGTTCTGTTTTATCATTGTGAAATTTGATGAGTTCAAGCGATTTTCGCAAGTGTTTCAAATAAAGACTTTACAGTCGTGCACCAATTGGTTTTGGACTGCAGTTTGAAATGGGACGGTCAATCAGATCCCAACTATTTTCAATATGAATCTGAATTTTTTAAATGAAAGAACACTTTTTTAGGTTCTGTCAAGGAATGTTTAAACCAAACCACAATTATAATTACACGATGTTTAACACTACCGCATCCAAAGAAAGAATTATTGTTTGATATT
>JASCZW010017288.1:0-17280 GCA_034211315.2 Aedes japonicus | reverse complement strand
TCAAACTCTCACCTTCAGCCATACGAAAGAGCAAGTATCCCTTCGTCGTCTGCTAACGACGCACTTCTGGTTTAATTTTTTTTGTCAAATTAAATAATTATTACTGCCAGTAGTAGGAGTAGTTTGGCAAAACGTTTGCGAAAAATCTGCGATCTCTGAAAACAAAACCTCTGATCTCTGATGTTGAATGATTAACCGGATGACAGGTAAACAAGTTATTGGTTAATTATCTAGTCGAAAGGCTCGATCGTGAGTATCATAGACGACTTAAACCCCGTTCACACAACAGCTTATATTACGTGATATAGAGTATCTTGATATCAAATGACATGTACATTATTTCTAGTGAAAATTAAATGTATAGTTGCTGATATCAAGATACTCTATATCACGCTAGGACAGGACCTGCCAGCTGTTAGTGCAAAAGCAAGACCATCTACCTATCAAAAAAGACCGTTTTTTATTGGTCGCTTTGACAACCGCATCTACGGCCTTCGTCGAGCTTATGTTACAAGCAGGCAGTTTGTTGTTGGTTTGTCGGTGTTGCTAGTAGTCACTGCTTTTTCACCTCTTTTGCTTGTGACAACTAGAACAAATGCGGAAATAAAAGTACACTCTTGCAGTGGTTTATTTTAAAACTTCGAAATGAAGTGCAAAGCGATAAATGGTGGTCGCACTGACGTCACAGAGAACAGACGTTCATCTGCGATCTGCTACTTGTGTAAAACTTTAAACCGACTTTTCAAATGTATGTCGTTATGCTCCTGTTAGGCGGCACTGCAGTTGCGCGAGAACTGTCACGTAAATGTTTATCAATTCAAAGCCTAACACATAACCTGAAAAGTTTTGTTTGTTTTTCTCTGCACTTGCTTTTTATACCGGCTGCCCATATTAACTTTTACACACGTTTTTCAAGAAAAGGTATATGGACATCAATGTCTGTTCTCTGTGGTGACGTGTCACATCCGGGTCTCCATTTCCATCGGTTCCCGAGAGATCGTTCGCCGAGAGTGGGTGAAGACCTGGGGCCACATTTTGGATCTCGAAACGAACGACTTTTTGTACGAACGCTTGTGAGAAAAAGTTCTTCGCTTCGAGTTCCAAAATACGGCCCCTGCATTGGGAAGGCAAGCGAGGAAGACATTCTCTTGCTCAAGCTTTCTCCCCACAGCAGAATTTGCAGCGTAAGCATCAATGAAATTCAATAAAACCTTATCAATTAACGTTTAGTTTGATGCAGCTTCATTTCCCGAACGACAAAAGAATTTTTTTTAATTACTTTATTTTCAATGGGATATCTGGCAACATTAGAGCGACCTCCGTATCATAGCAATTATAAATTTATAAGAGGTCATCTCTCTCTGAGCTGGCAGGTACTGTCCTAGATATCACGTAATATAAGCTGTAGTGTGAACGTAATATAACTCTCAGTCTTGCGTAGTAATGTTTCAATGCCAGCGAGCGATGTTGAGGCTGCTATTCAATTGATGAATATTCACTTTAACTTGACATTTCGAAAATAAACTTAATCGTTCGAAAATCCCTCCGTTGTTAATCGGAAAGTTTTGGAGAATGCCTTTGCCAAAATTATTGCACATCTGCCAGAAATTGTTCCAATGTTGTAACAGGGTTATTTGTGACCAAAAACGCTTTAAAATGGAAAGCCAAGGCTGTAACTCATGGCCGGAAGAGGTTCACTTCCCAGAGAACTGTTTGGAAGATTAAAAAATCGATCGATGTTCGAATCGATCCAGCCACAACTTCAAACAAAATAAAAGATGATCTAGACATGGATGCCAGATGTGATACTATGAGACGACGATTGATAGAGACAAACCTGAAGTTCGCCAAAACGCATATCAGCTGGCTCAAAGAAAAGTGGACTGCTCAGTCAAAAATTATCCTATTTGAATCAGAAGGCCGCACAACTCTGGTTGTCCTCCTTTATATCCACATGTTCTATCAAGTTTTCGCCGAATCCTTCCAATAGCCTCCGAAGTCGCTTAACGCAACGTACTCGGACTACATGGATGATAGAGTCACGCAGTTTTGTAAACGACTTGTCCACGACGTCCGTGCCGTGACATTTCCGGCCCAGTCCGCTTCATCCGGATCATCATAGTGCAAGCGCACATGCTTCGCCACCTTTAAATACCGGACCACTAGTTTCCCCGCTATCCAATCCGCCTCCCGGGATGTTCTTACACTCCTTTCCAACATTGAAACACTCCCTCCAATGTCCGGCCTTGCCAAAACGACAACATACAGTAAACCCCATCAAACATCAATGCTGAATAACTGTTTGTTTTAACAAATTTGTAGAAGTAATAAAGCTTTTTCTTCTAGAAAGCTGATTAACTTCTACAAATTTGTTTGAACAAGCAGTTATTTGACCCTGATGTTTGTTGGTAAGCTCCAACAAGAGTTCTGTATTTCGTGCTATCCTTAAGAACTGGACTCGAATCGTCAGCTTTCGAGAAACCCTCTTCCATTGAAGTTTTCGCAATTTTAGCGTCACGAAGTCCAAACCGGTCAGCCACACAGTCAAGGTTGCCTTCAAGAGATATGCTGTACTTCCCGTCCAGTCTGGAAACTTCCAAAAGACAGTTCAAATCACCAAGATCGGTCATCTCTAACTTCTGTATTAGCGCACTATAGATCTGCTCTATTTCTGCATCGCTCTCGCTACCAACCATAATATGCAGTTTCCGTTGATAGAGGCGTAGAGGATCAGCATCTCTGCCCTTCGGTTCAGAAAGGGGTATGGGCGCGTTCTGTCGAGTCGGTCGCGGCAGATTTCATGTGTGAATCGGCTGCCCCATCAACGTTCAAAAGTACCTGAACCAAATGAACAGCTTGTAATGATCACTTGAAGATGCGATGGGGGATCATTGCCATGTTATTCCCAAATGAAGCACGTTGTAAAACATTTCTTGTATTCTATAACCAAACATGATGGAAATGAGTAAACGAGCGAAAACTCAACGGGAATGATATCTCATATGCATCCGTCGAACCATTCTGAAGAACCGTTGTGAGAATATCACCATGAAAATCTCACATGCGCATAGCGTGTTACCAATCATTAATCCCTTTTTCTTTCTATTCTCTTCCCTATCCTATGACCACGAGCAATATCATATCGTCATCCCTAAAGTCAACTCTTCAAATGCAGTAACATCGAGACAACACAGAGCAATAAAGAACGGTATAAACTCTAACCAATTTTACTTTCAGACAAATTTTCTAACACAAGGTAAGCAATCAAATGACCATGACAAAATATACTGAATATCATCATATCGACATAATATACAACGGGAAAAGGAAGGGACCATCAGGGCATCCAAGTGAAACGATTTGGATAGGGAACATGGGACTGCCTCCTCCCTGTTGTTAACATTTCGTGGAACGAGCATAGACTAACTCTAAGACCAGTAGGTCCCATACAAAAACGATTTTTTTCTTGGCTCAGTCAGTACTAGAACATCGTCCCAAGCTCGGTCCCAAGCTCAATAATGCACCCCTTATAATGAACTCACCTGAACACACTCTCAAATACTCTGTCAAAATAACGCAGCAAACCAAAACAAAGGCGCAAATATGTATAACAAGGTGTTGGCTTCGAGGTGTAATTCGGACCAAGGGGTTCTACAACAGTGAACCAATTTCAAATCGCTAGTTACATATTGATCGTTGGAACGAGGCGGGCTCTTTGTACCCATCTATTGGGTTTATTCTGTCAATCGAGGGCTCAACTCTAATGCTGTATGTGTGAGCTTGCTTTTGGAAGGAGATTCTCTTCACTTTATTCGCGGGTTTCGCGTAAGTGTCTCTGCTGTGGGCCCGCCCAAACGTTTTTGGCCCTTCATACAGGAGCTTGAAGATCACAAACAACATTAGAATCCTGATCAAATCGTTTTTTAGATTATTCCACTGCTATCGAAAGTTACCTTGCTACAATAGATGGTAGTATCTCTTCATCATCATCATCATCATAGAGGCGTAGAGGATCAGCAGTAGCGTGTTCGAAGCCCAGCACGAGGGGACCGTAATACAGACAGTGGTTCCAGCATCAGGCCGACTGCTTCAACCCGTAGATACTATAGTCACTAGACTCACAGTCCGGCGGATACAACGACGGGAGCCAATTCGAACTGAAATCACTATGCGGAGCCAATCGGAGCATATCTCGAGTAATTCATGTTCATGGCCTAAAAGCCATTTGTAAATAATGACTTTAAATATCGATTTCTCTTGAATCTTAAATCACTCTCCTAAAATAAAAGCAGCATTTGGCTGAAGAATGTTAGTTCTACCATATGGAGTAGTAGGATATAGTGGGATTCTCGTGATTCTTGAGAAATCAACGTTTAAAGTCATCGTTCAGAAATGGCTGTTAGGCCCTTAACATGAATTACTCGAGATATGCTCGATTGGCTCCGCCAACTGACAGTTCAAATTGGCTCCCGTCGTTGTATCCGCCAGACTATGAATCTAGTGACTATAGTAGATACTCTTCCTTAAGCAACAGACTAACGTTTTTTCTTAGTTAGGTGCTTCATGTACAGTTCTTCGCCAAGTTCCCCGTACAGATAGGCCGTTTTCACGTCGAAATGCTTGAGTTTCAGGATCTCGCTTGATCGCAACGGCTGGCAGAGTCCTCGGTGTTGTTTGCCTTATCGTTGTCCTGTCCGTACTTTTGGCTAAACCCATTAACCACCAACCACTTTTCCAGGAGCGTTCGCTCGGTTTATACACCCATCGGCATCCGACAGGCTTGCAGCCTTCTCCACAAGTTCTATTCGTCGCATGTGATTCAATTTCAGCTTCCATAGCACGTTTCCAATCGATATGTTACTTACATTTAAATTTGCTTGGCTCCAACTCTTTGGCCGTAAGATCACCGACTGCAAAGATCTTTTCGATCAGTCTTTTCGGAGCAAGAACTTTGTTCGACTTCGTCGAACGGCTTGCAAGCTTATCCAGAGAGAAACCTCCATTTCTCCTCAGTCGCATGCTCGTACAACGTGTTATCCAAATCCATGGCTCCATCCTAATCATTGTTGTGATGCGATTTTGAATTTGTTTCGGTGTCCGTATCCCCTGGCGCCGACCATGGACTCTATTTGCTATTGATACTAGCACCAACAATCAATATGCAACTAGCGATTTGAAATTTGTTCACTGTTGTAGAACCCCTTGGTTTGAAGTACATTTGCTTTGATTTGCTGTGTTATTTTGACAGAAAATTTGAGAGTGTGTTCGTGTGAGTTCAACGTTGTAGTCCGAACACCCGGGAACATTGTTCTTTGAATGAACTGCCAGGAAGAGGTAGAATACCAGGATCTTCTAACCCTAAACTGAATCAGAAGTGGTAGCTCTAATTCTGAAGAACAAATCAATGTCAATACGTGATTTGGTCAATAAAGGGAGACCCGGGTCGGAACGATTCAACGTATCAAGAAACGGAAGACCTACAAGAAACAGAAAATCGCCAAACAAAATGCAAACAGAGGCAACGCGCAGCAACAAGGGCCCGGAAATTGTATTCGCGAGTTTTATAGCGACCGAATGCATATATTCCCAGGTTATAAATAAGCAGTTCCAAAGCGTGTTAACAGCAGTCTATCAAACATTAAAGTCACCTTAAATGCAACATTAATGCCGCAATTGCCCCAATACACGGCTGCTTTACTGCAATGCTATGATAAATGCTTCATTAATGCTATTTTGCATCCGCTTATTACAGGCTACAAGAGGCATCTCAACAGGCATTTGAAATACAACTTTGCTACAGATATAGCTTTCCGGAGATGCTGGATATATAGAAGCCAATATGATGCTTGTAGCATCTGAAATGCGGATTTAGGATTGATTTACTGCATATGCTAATGCTTATTGTTTACCTGTGTTTTGATGGACGACGAGAACTACACCCAAACAAAACACAGTAGAAACTACCATTTCGAGGGTTAAATTAAGCGCAAATACCACAAATTTTTACTTGACTATAAATGCGTTTGATTTTACCATGCCAGCGATTATCTAATGGCATGGTTGATATCAACAGAGGTTCTATCAAAGATACCACAAATGCTGTAGGTTGCACCATTTGGCCTATGGGGTGCGACACATCTAAATACAGATTCAAGATGATCGAAAAATCTCACGCTAGCGAATCAATCTTCAAACAATCTAGTTTCAGTTTGTGAATCTTAATCCATCAACTTGCATCGTGCTACATATTTTTGCAGTAAAAATATGTAAAATAAGTTAAAATCTTTATCAAAATCTTTAAAATCTTCTTTCTATCTACTAAGCGTGCGCACATCGCACGAAAGCAAAACAAATAAAATCCTGCATCTGAGATAGAGTCGCGCCCACTGCATTTGACTGAAATTTCATGGTACACACAAAGAATAATGATTATTAAAATTAAAAAAACCATTGCCAAAATTAAAAAGTTGCGTTGGTTCTTTTTCGTAGAAAGTGGTTTACTTTCAAAACAAAAACTTCCAAACCGTCAATTCAAAATTTTGCTGCTCTACATTTAAAAGTTGAAATTATCAAAACAAATTGTACAACTGTCAAATCGAAACCGTGGCATCGTTGAAAATAAAAGCAAATCATTTTTATTCCGAAATAAATTTTCATCCGGAAAGTGTTATGCAATTGAAATGAAAGTATGCTGTTTGGATTGAAATCAAAAAATGTTTTAACTTAAAAAAATCTTTTCAGATGAATTGCAGAGCTGTCAATCCACACCATGGCATCTCTAAAGTGAAAGCAAATTATTTTGATATCAAATGAATTTTCAACTAAGTATCGTGCATAATAAATGTTTGCTGCTTTGATTGAAATAACAAATAGTTTTAACATAAAGGTTTTATTTTCAGATGAATTTTTATTACTTTTTAAGAGACCGGAGGTCAGCGTTCCTGATTCGCCCCATCTGCAGATATGAAGTTTTGTGTTTTGTCGATCATGCCAAAAGTCACGGAGTATTTTGGTAACAATTTTCACAAAATGCGTTAACAAGCAAACGGGAACAATGAACAACATAGAAGACACGGACGCGAAAAACAGAAAAATTCCATTCAACGACGACGACGACGACGACGACGACACAGCCATGTTTATTCATTGACAAAAAGAATTACAAACGCCTATGTAGGTTTTGCGTTTAAAAAATATCACGCATTTTGTTACAGACGCTCTGGAACAATTTATTTTAATCTTAGAACAGCGGCTGGATAGTCAAGAAAAAAATTAATTTAATTGTTTTGCTCAGGAAGTACCAGCACATTTGTTCCAAGCTCGGTCCCAAGCTCGGTCCCAAGCTTAATGATTCGTCCCTAATTCCTGCATCCGGGCATGGAAGACCTGTTTTGTTCCATATAGTGTTAAACATTTGTAATACATTACAAAAGCAGATATTTAACTTACCTGTCAATTTCGTGAATGCGGCTGTATCCAATGGATAATTTCTCCATTTTGCATACTGCAAAACAATTCCCGAACTTATACCCGGTGCTTACAAAAATAAATGCTTTTTTGAAAATGGCGCCAGCATCAAGTGACGGGCAGATTTCATTTTCTTTTCTCAGCGGTGCCTACTTTTTATACATTTTTTGCCACCGTTTACATACTTGAAAAGGCGTAAAAAATACTCTTCATAAGTGTATAAAAACTAGTCACTTTTTGACGTATGAACTATAATCTTGAAAATGTGCAAAATATAGTCATAAAAGGAGTTTTCCAGATTTACCGTGTTGGTGGATTTGACAGTTCTACAATTTTCGTAGTTAGGCCGTTCCCAACGCTGAGTTTCATGTTTGTTGCAAACTGCTTGCCAGTTTTAAATTTTGGAACTGTCAAAATTAAAACAAAAACACGTTAATCGCAATGCCATGTTTTAAAAATATTGGTCGATCTTAATTTCGCGTTAAAAAAATCACTTGCAAAACAAACTAAAAACCGCTAATTTGACAGTCATCAGTCATAACAGCTGCCACAACTACAAAGAAACCCAGTTTAAAACAATGTTGCATCCGTGTTTCAAATCGCGTTGAAAATAAAACAGAGCTGTCGAGCAGTTGTAAATCTGTTGCAAAAATTTGCTCGAAAAGTAGAACTGCAACACATCATTGGGAATGGCTTGTTTCAGTTCTAGTTGTAAACTAAAACAGCCCATACAAAGTAGAACAGCGTTGGGAACGGCCTTAAAGAATACACTTTTAAATTTACACTGAACCGAACAAATATACTTTCAAATTAAACGCATAACTTTCATAGTAGATGATTTCACTTTTAATTCAATGAAAAATAAACACTTTTCAAAAGTAAAGTGCAAAACATTTAATAAAACAATATTCCTTTTTTGTGTGCACATAACTACATTCTTAAGCTAATCATTACTTGACAATACGCTGGTTTATACGCTTTGCTTTGCGGACATCTTCGCTGGCAAGACCCTCGCAGATTGCCAAGTTATGAAAGTCGGTGCAAGCTCATCAACCTGGATGTGTTGGAAGGTAGGCGTATGGTAGCCAAAGCGTGTTTCATTGGTGATCTGCTTCAAGGAAATGTTGATTGTTCTGCTCTACTGGATCTCTTGACCATCAACACTCGACGACGAAATCTCCGTTTACAACAGTTCTTCGTGTTCCGGCACTCAAGGACCAACTACGGCAAACACGAACCTGTGAAAGCATGCTGCGTTTTCCAACAGCTGCTATTATGTGTTTGATTTTAATGTATCCCGTGAGGTTAATAAGCGTTGTTTCCGTATATGTTTTGTTAAGTTTTGTTAATTTTCGTATGTAATTTAATTTTTTTAGAAGGGTCATTGGGATGAACATTTTTATCTGTTGACAAAATAAAATAAATAAATAAATAAATAGACAACTGTTGAATTGATGCGATCCCGCATTATCGATGTTGATTTTGGGTTGAATAAGTGCAATAATATAATGCTTGTGGTTATTGCTGGTTGCAGTTGTGATTGGACTCTAGAAGTGCGTTTTGCGCATTTTAAAGTGTGATAAAAGTGCACGTTTACGTCCAATCGTTTTGTTGTCTTCGGTGCACTTATCTCTTTATGCTGAAGGTATAACTTCACTGAAGACAGGAAACGATTGGACGTAAACGTGCACTTTTATCACACTTTTTCTGTTTTGTCGGAGTCCATTTTAACTGCAATCAGCAATACTTAGGATTCAAATGCATGATGTTTGGGATTAATAGACATCCTCAATGTGTATACACTGATGGCCCATTATAAATCAATACCGGCGCTGGCCGTGCCCGAATGCTGATCAAGTAGGGAATGAGAAGGAATTTGTTGACGTTATACTCGCTTTGAAGGAAGCCGAGAAATCCTCTGCTCTTCCATGAGAAATCACTGGGATGTTGGATAGTTCGGAGAAGGTTACTGTGACTGAAAATAGACAAGAATAACGAAAAACCAAAAAAAAAAAAATAAACAAAATAAAACAGGATATTAGATTTAGACAATAAGTCGAAGCGGTTTGGTTTCGATAAAAAAATTCTAAAAAAGAAGAAGAAGATATATGATCGCGCGACACCGAGCGACAAACCAGTAACACGTCCTGTTCGATCGCAGGAAATCGCTCATCGCCTCCGAGTCGCGTCGCGTCCACTATGGTGTGTTAGCTATGTTTCCGCTTTGTTTAAATGTACGGAGGTTGGTCGCGCGACATCGCGCGATCTGTCAAACTTCGCATCGCGTAGCAATCGCTTCCACCCTGGGGGCGCCCTTAGCCATTTCTCTGAAAAAAAAAACTAACACTTATTGTTGCGGGCTGTAGATGGTTGGTTATATCTATGCGTTGGACATTATTGGCTGAAATGAACATTGAATAAATGATTATAATACTAAGTTGTTTATTAAGTTGAAGCCCGTTCGAGCTATATCTGTTGAACTAAGTCGGCTGTTCTACTTGATAGACCCTTAATCTTGAATATTACTGGTCTATACTATTACTGTACCTCTATCGTTAGTGAGTACATATCATGTATGAAGGTTAATTATTGGTTTGATCTATAAACAAATCATCTGGAAGCTCATTTCTATTTATCTCTTCCGCTCAGATACTCACAATGTATATGCTTCCCTAAGCAGCGCCTCCGTATCTTGTAATAACTAACTAGGGTAAGGGGATGTTATGTTAGCCTAGCTCCTTGATTCGGCCTATGTACCAAATATGTCGTTAATTCTGCGAGAATCAACAAATTCATGTTGCTATCAGGAGGACAGATTTATTTCAAAACATTTGAGACATTATTAATCAATTTATAGTTGTTCACTTCCGCGTAAATTTCGATATCCTTAATTTTTTAGACACCATGAATTTACTGGTTAAGCTGAACAGATTGTTTACACGATCTTCGAATGATCTAAATTTGCTGATATTGAACCTATAAACCGGATAATGCAGCAAAGATGTACAGAAAATAGTCACACTTTATAAACTAACAGGACACATAGGTAAAATAACAATGATTTAACATGACATTTTAAATTTAACATGTTAGGAACATATTTTTTCTAGGTTTCCAACTGTGTAGCCTGTTGTATGAAAACGTAGTAAAAATGTTGTTATTGATAACATTCACAGTACAAATGTCTGAGGTTTCGGTTGAGTGTTTTCAGATGGCTTTTCTCAACACAATGGCCACTAAATCATATGTAAAAACCACTTAAGTGTTTCTTAGCAGTTAACGTATATAGACTGTTCCAGAAAGTATAAGCACACTTTCAAAATAACAAAAAAAGTCATGTTTTTTCTAGTTTTAATAATTTTATTTGGCAAATCATATTTGTATTTGTGTTTTATATGATATTTTACTCTCGTTTAATCAAAATATTTAATCATAGCCAAGACTCCTAACTTTTCCTCGAACATGACCCATTAGCTTCTGCACAGTGGTACTTCCCACCATTTTGACCACTTTTGGCCAATCTTTTTTAAATTTTTGGATGTCGTCCGCTGGTTTTATGAATTTTCGAAGCTTTGCTTTGGTTAAAGCCCAAAATGTCTCGATTGGCCGTGCCTCCGGGCAGTTCGGCGGATTCATGTCTTTCGGCACGAAACATACATTTTGACTTTTGTACTATTCTAAAGTGTCTTTGCGTAATGACATGACGCCAAATCAGGCCAAAACACTACTTGACCTTCGTGCTGCCTGATCATCGGCAATAATCGCTTCTGGAGACATTCCTTAACGTATTTCTGAGTGTTCATCGTCTCCGTTGTGATGTACGGACTAGATGTTTTACCACACTCGCATATTGCCTGCCAAACCATAACCTTCTTACCGAATTTTTCGGTAAAAATTGCCTTCTCCGTTTCGGAGATGTCTTTGTCTTCGCTTACAGTATACAATTGTGGTCCGGGAAGCGTTTTGTAATCTAGTTACACATACGTTTCATTGTCCATTATTATACGCCAAGAATTTCTACACAATAACGAATCGTAGAGTTTGCAGGCCCGTGGTTTAACGGACGCGCCCTGTTTTGGGTTCCTTTTGGGGTTTTTCTGCTTCCAGTATGTTTTTAGCCCAAGTCTTTCTTTGGCACGCATGACGTTACTCGACGAGGTCCCTAGTTTTTTCGCAACATACCGAACGGAAGTCGCTGATTTTAGCTTATAGGCATCCCTGACATTTTTCGGACTAACAGGACCGCATTTCCGATCACTCTTTGGTGTACCTTCAAACGTACACTGTTCTCTATATTTTTAAATCGCAGATCGTACCGCTTCGACGCCAATTTTTTCAAGGAGAGTTCGCTCACAGTGCACCATTTGTGCACGATACTTTTTCGTTGTTCCGGAGTAAGACCGCGCATTTTGATAGGTAACACAAAACTGAGCACTTTTGTTGACAGCACTGTCATTCAGAAATCATGCACACAAAAGGACGCAGCCAAAACATGTTGAAATATTTTATTATATTCAGAGTGACCGTTAAAATAAGTGTACTTATACTGTACCTGGAGCAGTCGATTAGTTTGATTTGTGAAATTGTTTGTTGGATAGAGCGAATATAGCTGGGAACGCTTTGAATCAGAAGATCAGAAAAACAAATTGTACATAGACAACATTTAATAACAAATCTATCGAATGGGACAAACTTGCATCCATGATTAGACCCAATATGGTACCCATAGACCGACATTACATCCATATCCCTCTAAAGTTTCTGACTTTATAAAATGAGTTGTGTAACTTTTCGTGATACATACTACCAGATGGCTTATTAAACATATCTTAGCAAGTGTATAGCTAGTTAAATTTTGTTTCCAGCTCAAATACCTTATGAGTTATAATAAAGACTGAGTCTAGACTGAGTCAAGGGACACATACCCTATAAATTCACAATCCACCGATTCCAAATCACGTAGAAATTTCCACCGCCTAACATGTTAGAGCATCATTAACGGTGGGCAACAGTAGCGCTGTTATTTCAGAAGCGCTGCAGCGCTCTCATTTTAGTTTAGCCACCCTTCTCCACATCGGTCTTTGCTATAGCGGTGATCAATTTAGTTACCCTATTCCGTACCGGTAGAAAGGTAGAAGTAAACATTTTGACAACATTGGTTCGTCATTCTTGCTACTTGAGGACAAAATCCTTTTTTTTTTGACGTAGACTACGTCTTACGGTAAGGGTAGGGTGTCAAATGAAAATCTAAAATATTGCGGCTGTCACGAAAAACCGTACTTGTTGTACGCGAATAACTCAAATAATCCACGATAGATTTACATGATTTCTTCCTCAACCGGTCGGAAATTTTACCGCGCTCCAATTCAATTGTCAAACATTATTCTCAAACAATAGTAAACTATTGAAAATAACGCAAATATAAGGTGATGTCTTATAATGTCATTTTACAGAGTAAATTTACCAAATTTCCTATCACAGATTTCAATTCGAAGCAAGGAACATCTTGCATCTTCTTCTTCTTCTTTGTATTAGAGAGTGACTTTAACCAATCATGTCATTCGTCTCTCCATGTACGTCTCGCATGCAACTGAGAACGGCATAAAACGCACACATAGGAAAATTTTGTCTCAATCGTTTGGCAGCATTGAAGCAGTGCGGTAGCTGGTCGATGCTGCTTCATTCGTCCGGCAGCGGAGCTGGTCGCAGAGGCAGCTGGTGGTCGCGTAGCAGATGGTGGTGGTAAGTACCAAGGCTCTCCCAAACGCGATGAGGTAAAATGGCGGATTATGGGGGCGCACAATTGCGTCGTTTTGTGCAAGCCGCCATCTTACATCATCGTGGCAATTGTTTCGCCGCGACTTCGAAAACGCTGCTGTTTAGGGTAAAGCGTCCGTGGGGGCGAGCAGCAGTCAGCAGTAGGTGAAATAATCTGTCCTTTGAGGACAATAAATTAAAATAAAAGATTTGTTTATTAAAGAACTAATCTTAAATTTAGTTCGGTGCTCGATGGAGGGCGAGCCGTCGGTAAAAATTTTACCCAGCTGGTTGGCGCAATCCATAAATTGCTAATCTGTCCTTTTAAGGACAACCAATTTAATTAAAAGAGTTGTTTATACAAGATTTCGTTTCGTTTGGATTGTGCGCCTAATATCATGGTGCCGATTCGTTCGCTGCAACTGCAAAAACGCCTCCATGGAGGGCGAGCCGTCAGGAAAATTTTACCGGCTGGTTGGCGCAACCACTAATTATTCATCTGTCCTTTTGAGGATCAACAAATCCAGTTCAGAGAGTTGTTTGTATAAGAATTAAATTCCTATTTTGTTCGGTTTGTGCGCCATTTAATCTAGTGCCGATTTGTCGTCACGATTGCAAAAACGCTGCTTGCGAGAGCCTCCATGGAAGGCGATCAGGATAATTCTCCGTCGGTGAAAATTTTTTCCTAGCTGGTTGGCGCAACCCGCGATGAATCATTAAATCAATTCAATTTCTAATTTAAGAGAGTTATTTGTATAAGAGTTTATCTTACATTTCGGTCGATTGGCAGTCATATAGGATTTTGCCAAGTCGTTACTAGGCAACAGTGTGCTATGCAGCGGATCCATAAAATCAGTGAAAATAAATCAAAGCCTGCCGGTTGCTTTGAATTATTTTCACCGAAAAATCCTACCAGATACAAATCCATCTTTGCTACTTTCAATTTAATATTCTCAGGTTGAGAGTTTGTTTAATTGGGATTTTCGTTTCAAATTGTCCATTGGCAGCCAGTGGTATTAGCAAAACTTGTTTTCCCTTCGTCGTATACCTTAAACCACACAAATTCCCTATCACGGACACCGTTTTCGATGTCGAACATGATATTCCGAACCAACATTCTCTGTAAATTCCCATTAGTAGTTCCAATAGTTATAAACAGTTGTTCTGTTGTGTTAACGATTTGCGTTGGATAGAGTCCTACCTCTAGGAAGAAATACTTTTTGAGAAACATAGTGAAAGTGAGAATGCCTAACCGATTTGATCCAGAACGCTTGCGCAGATTCAGAAAGCGCATAAAGAGCGAACATACGGGAAATCCTCCGAAACGACCATGCACCGATGCCGAGCGAGTTCGTAGTTATCGGGCGAAATTGAAAGCAGCAAGAGGTAATGCGTTGCCAACAACTAGTTGGGACGCTGGAGAAGGTCCTTCAACTCGAGGTAGGAAATTGATATTTATTAAATTTAAATCAATTTAACAAAGTGCATGTCATCATAGCAATTGAATATCTCTCTATGTTATCGCTCTCTGTCTTAATAAATTTCAACATAGTATTCATTGTATTCTGGTGATGACATGCACCGCGTGCTTTTACATCATACGAACCTACACTTGATATCGATACAAATAATGCGCTGAACATGTTTCAATGCGTGATTATTTTCTCAGGTGTTTATTTTATATTTATAAGAATTTATCATATATTAACGAACCTTTTCTCCCATACCCATTGCAAAGAATAATGATATTTTATAAAACTCACTCTCTTCTGCGAGATCTAATATATTTATACATATTTCGATTTCCTTACACGTTTTAGCCATAATGGATTAACTAATTTACCTAATATTCACACAGAAACATGAAAAATAATTTCACAAGAAAACCATAGGCCATATTTTAGGTACGCATTTAACCTTATATTTCCAACTATGGCCTTATGTATTCATCACATAGTAAAATATAGAATATAAAAGTTTTTAATGGAAAAGTAAGAGTGAGTGGTTGTGTATTTTTCGAAGAGCTTATTCATACCAACACCTATATAACTAAATTAATATAGATGGGAATTTTAATGTTTTGAAATGGAATGGCCGATTGATCATAAGATAAATTCCATTTAGATGTTATAAAGTAGCTTTATATTCCGTATAGTATACCGAATATAGCCGAATGCCCGGAGCGATAATATAAATAAATGCCCGGAGCGATGAAATAAATAAACTTTACTGAAATTGGTTCGAACAAGAATCCTTAATGATATCCATATACATCGAAAGTTTTCGACTCAATAATGTTATTTGGGAATTTTCATGCTCCAGTACAGCAAACGCCTTGTTAAGCACGCCTTAGCAAAAGGTATAACTAGTTGAATATCGTTTCTAGCTAAAGTATTGTATGAGTTATAGTTAAAATTGTAATCGTGCGTTACATAATCGGCTGAGTCGAGGACATAGTATCCTATATGTTCAACACTTTATGTATGTTTTTGCCAGGTCTCACAAACCAAACAGATTAAATATTTTATTGCGCACGCAACCTGGTGAAATTCATCAGAAAAGGTATGCCAGTTATTGCGACTGGCAATTTTAGCTTATCATTGTTCCAAAGTCAGAGAAACTTCCCTTCATTGATTTCATGAAGAAGCACCTTTATCTCGACTCTGGCTTTGAACTGTGATCAAACAACTAGTCGTGATGACGATTCTGCCGCTTTAACCTTCGTTCGTGACCTCCGTTTGCAATGCCAGCAATATGATGCATTTTTCTTGACCCACCGTCCAACGATTTTGATTTTTGACGAATAAACATTTACACTCAGTAGCAAAAAAAAAGCCGAGCAAAATTTTGTTAGCAAAAACTCCATGTTCAACCTCCTGTAACTTTGTCAATTATCCATATTTTTAGCTGAAAATTTCACAACATTATACAATATGTATAAACCTTATGTGGTCAAAATTTCATGTTGATAAAATTTATAGATTTGAGTTATCATAACATATGTGAAAAAGTTGTTTTTGGACATACCAATTTCAAAAACCCGTATTTCTGTGTAAAATTTAGGTAGCATATTACAAATTTTTCTATAGCTTATAAAAGTACAGAAAATAATGTGGACAAAATTTGAACTGTTTCCATCAAGGGATTTGGACTACAGCTGGCGTCAAAGTTGACGTACCAACATGAGCATTTCCCTTTTTCATCCGATGCTGACCTTGCTGAAATATCGGTGCAAAAAAAAAGCCGAGGTGAATTCATCTTATTAATACACATGATTTGTTACGCGTGAAATATCCCAAATAACTAGTGTAACCCACGAATAACTTTGCAAATATGGCATTCAGTATGAATTGGTTTGTGAAAACTACGTATACAGTGTTATACAGTATTATTAATAAAATTCACCTCGGCTTTTTTTGCATCGATATTTCAGCAAGGTCAGTCATCAGGTGAAAAAGGGAAATGTTCGGGTGAAGAAAGGGTATAAGGTTGTGAAATTTTAAGCTAAAAATATGGATAATTGACAAAGTTACAGGAGGTTGAACAACGCGGTTTTTGGAAGCAAAATTTTGCTCGGCTTTTTTTTGCTACTGAGTGTAGTAATGTCAAGCGATTATGATTATAAGAGTGAGCAAAACTATCACTAATTTAATAATTTTATATTCCCTAACAGATCCTCAACTAACTTCTAGGCCTTAAAGATAGTCCATCGTAAAACGTGCAACCGTGGCCGTGTCATCATTTTAACCAAAAGGTCCTTTTCAGAGCCACCAAAGAGTTATAGAGAGTGTACAAGAGAATTTTCCCACATACTGACTCATAGAACCAAACGGCCCTTTTCAGGGCCACCAAATAATATCTCAAGAGCGTACAGTAGTATATTCTTCATACTGGCTTCAAAACGCTGGTCTAATGTCCCACAAGAGCCGCACCGTCATATTGTGACTTAAACTGTTTCTATCGGTAGGGTAAGCGACCGGCACGAATAATTGAAACCGTTTTAACACTAATAATAGCCACACAGAATTTCCTGACATTATAATGCATCACCTGGTT
>JASCZW010017287.1:0-17286 GCA_034211315.2 Aedes japonicus | reverse complement strand
ATACAAAATGTATAGACCTTAGGTGACCAAATTTCACGTGCTGATGAAATTGATGAATTTGGAGTTATCATAACATATGTGAAAAAGTCATTTTTGGACATACCAATTACTAAAACCCATATTTTGGTGAAAAATTTAGTGTAGCATATTATAAATTTCTTCTTCCATAGCTTGCAAGGGTACAGAAAATAACGTGGACAAAATTTGAACTGTTTCCACCAAGCGGTTTCAACTACAGCAGGCGTCAAAGAAGACGTGCACACATGAAGCATTCCCTTTTTCACCCGATGCTGAACCTGCTGAAATATCGGTGCAAAAAAAAAGCCGAGGATTGAATTCATCTTATTAATCCACATGATTTGTTACGCGTGAAATATCCCAAATAACTAGGTGCATAATCCACGAAGAACTTTGCAAATATGGCATTCGAGTATGAATTGGTTTGTGAAAACTACGTATACAGTGTTGAAACAGTATTAATAATAAATTCACCTCGGCTTTTTTGCACCGATATTTAAGCAAGTTCAGCATCGGGTGAAAAAGGAACTGCTCATGTTGGTAAGTCAACTTTGACGCCAGCTGTAGTCCAAACCACTTTATGGAAACCGTTTAAATTTTGTCCACATTATTTTCTGTACTTTTTATAAGCTATGGAGAAATTTGTAATATATACCTAAATTTTTCACAAAAATACGGGTTTTTGAAATTGGTATGTCCAAAAATGACTTTTTCACATATGTTATGATAACTTCAAATTTATAAATTCTATCAACATGAAATTTTGACCACATGAAATCTATACATTTTGTATAATGTTGTGAAATTTTCAGCCAAAAATATGGATAATTGACAAATTTACAGGAGGTTGAACATGGAGTTTTTTGCCAACAAAATTTTGCTCGGCTTTTTTTTTGTTACTGAGTGTATGTGCTGAGGATAATAACTTTTATTACTAGACCACGAATTAGAATTTTCATGTTATTAATTTATTTTGTGTTATGTATACTTTTAAGAAGGTTTGTGTTCTCCATATTTATGTAATTAGAAGATATGGGGTTTTTGCGCCTCGCTCACAGGCTTTTCCCCATCAATATTCAATATTCATTAAGACGGATAGTCAGATGAAGTATAATAATAATAAATAAATAAATAAATTGTCATATAACAATCCGGTGACTTCATTCTGGAACAGCCGTCACGTAGCAGGTTACCATGGGGTCACGGATGTCCAGAAAATTATTTAAATTGAATTGGGTGTCAAAATTCTTGAGATCGTTCCAGAAGTACGGTTGCCATAGTTATTGTACCAGGTTCCCATGAAGCCACTGATGGCCGGAAAATTAATTTAATTGAACCCTAACAATATGAGTAAGAATAAGATGAATAAATAAATATGTGGCAGGCGCCATTTTGTGGGTGTCTTGCGGCTGCATCGCGTTAAACTGAATTCTTTACAAGTTCAGGTGCGACCGCAAGCTCTCTTCCAAGAACTTGATCAATAGCCGTCCGTGTGAAAAATTTGGGCATTACTTTTGGATTGTCCATCCGGGATTCTATTGCCGACAAACATAACTGTTGCGATAACTCCTGACTCGCGCGTTTCTCTAAACTGGCCACTCCGTAGATAAGTCATCGGATGTACCGATATCGATAAGAAATTTTCTTCTGGAACGATTTCAAGAATTTTGGCACCCATATTGTTAGGGTTCAATTCAAATAATTTTCTGACCACCCGTGGTCTCATGGGAACCTGCTCCAGCGTTTTGTTATAAGGCAATCACACACATTCCTGTGTATTCATTCCACAGTTTTTGTATCATTATTGTTGGTTCCTATTGAAACATTTATAAGTATACCATTTTTAGACCATGATTTCGAATATCCGGTTTTTCCGGAGATGGATTATGTCCATCGGTCAGACATTTATGAGAAAGTGGTTGAGCTCCTAAATCCAAAATTGCCAAAATATTCCAAGACGGTTGGCTATTTCCTTAGTTATGGTCATTCTAGCTCTGTGGGTAAAAACGTTCCCTGTTGGCCTTTTACGTAAAAAAAAAATCGGAAACCCTTCCTCGAAAACGATCACCACCTCAACAAAGCTCTCGCTGTTTGTCAATAGATGGCTCTAGCAGTAATAGCTCCAAAACGTCATGAACCAAGATATGGTAAACAACCCGTTCTGAGACATTAGTTGTTTTGTTTTTGCATTATATACTTTTGATTCTTTAAAAATGAAAAATATTTGGCACAAAATTCATTTGTTTGTTTGGCATGTTTGGCATGGCACAGCCAAATTTGCAATATTTGGCACATCGTCATTTGCGTGAAGTGTTTCCATTCGAAGAAAGAAGTAAAAAAAATGACTAAAGCATTTCTCATTTCTTAAGCCGCAGTTGCGTATGATAAGTATATATCACAATACATGGGGTAATTATGATTCAGCAGGCGCTTACTTTCCAAAATTCTTTGCGGATTTCAACAATGTTGGCCCACCGTGCAACGTTAGACATGATCACGAAATTCAAGAAGTGAACTGCATGACTAATTTTCGTTTTTTTTTCGCAAGCTTCCAATCTATCAATAGTGCAAATTGGAGAAAAAGATCACAAAGAAGTGCAGTGTGATAAAAACGAAGAAGCCAGTCAGTGGGGACGATACGTCCGATGTATTAAGGACGACTCAAAAGGTCAATCAGTCAGGTTTTAATTTTGAATACCTTTTCAGTGCAACTCACTTCCACAATGATGTTGTCATTTATGACCTTTCGACGTCTTCCCAATGCTAAAGCTTACCATGTGACACGACCAAGTTGAGCAGACATGATTAACATTTTCATAATTAATTATTTTTATCTTCTCACATTTTGTCGTTGAACCAGCTTAATACCACAAGATTCATCCAGAACATCACTCATCTGATCGTGTTTACTTACTGAACTTGTTCGTTGGGGTGGCTTTTCGTTCTGTGAACTTACAAAGGTATCAATGTTCATAAAATTTTAAACCATAAGGCTGCGTTCTAGCAGAATGAAGTTTATTTCCACAACTCGAGCTTGGTCCAAATAGAGTGTATTTAAAAAGCTGAACGGTACTTCCTAATGTGAGCTGGCCCTTCTCGTAAATTTTATGAGTCGTATGATGGATTTCTATCCACTAAAATGTCTAATTGTTGCCAATTTGTACAGGTATTCGAATTATATTAACATTGTTCAGTAGATGACACTTGACTTTGGCACGGATGGTACATAGAACTATTGTTCCGCCTTCTCTTTTGCGGTATTAATGCGATTGCGCATATTTTGTTGACCATTTTAGATCTTTTGAAGAGAAGCTGAAAAAAATGCTGAAAAGTATAAAAATATTACAATCAATATATCTCAACAATAGGGTGGGTCAGGTTTTCATGGTGAACCACACTCCCTACTTCTCCAATCTTACAATCTTATCAGTGAGACTGGAAGTTGCTTATAGAAACAGCTAGAACCCACTGACCCACGCTCAACTATTTCCAGCAACTGGATCATATTTGAATAATCTACCCATATAACAATAATAATAATAATGATTCCGAAAACCAAATGTTAAGGCCACTCGAAATGAGCTATTATACGCGATTTTTCAGCCTTTTCTATCCCTTTCACAATTCTTTACGAGGAATCTCTCTCGATCTGGATTGGAGAGCCATTATCTGATCACAAATTTTCAGCGGATATATTCACGAACAACAAACTGATCCATTATTCAGCCAAGGCAAGCCAGAAATCATGTCGTCCGAAAGATCCGTAAAACAAAGCAAAAATCCAAATTGATATAAATAATTAACATGCTTTGGAGCAGTTCAAATCACATAAAATTTCAATCTCCCGGCCGAATCCTTGAAACGGGTTGTGAGATTGGTTGGATATTATGAATAATGACTGGTTCCTGGATTAAGCGCGAAAGAAGCGAATGCACCCCTAGGTAAACAACAAACGAAGCGTTGCTCATAATTAATGACAGCTTCTGTAGTCCAAAATAAGAGTGTAAAAATTGCTTAAATAGTAGAACAAATCATCATGGACAAAAGCCGATCGTCCTTTATGGACATAATTTGCAACAATCAATTCAGTTTTATTACCTCAACACTCATAAAAACACCCTCCTTATTTTCAAAACTGAAATTAACAAGTCCCACCAGCTATACCCACCGATATAACTCTATTTCCCAGCTCCACGCCAGCGAAGTAAATAAACGACAATGATTGCCCCTTGATAGTTTCTCACTCTTGCCAGTACTCACTCTCAAAACAGAAGAAACGGCGCCGTCATTCACGTCCAAAGATCAGAAGAGAATAAAAAAAAAAACAAACGGAAAGAACAAGAACGCAAGCAAACCTCTCCAAGTTCATTTACCGTGACGACTGGCCATACCGATCGGTGGCGACGGGGGCAATGAGACAGCATCCTTTTTCATCTCTTAGCCACTTAACAGATCGCGGCCTTCAGTTCCGTAAACCACACGCTGCCTCCGAGTGCTCCCCCTTATTCCTCCTTGTAGTAAAATCAAAATATTTATTTTTAGCGATCCATTCTCCAGAAGAGCCCATGCCCAACGACCTCCAGCCTGTTCCGAAAATAAATTCGCATCCAACCTACAGCAACTGATCTCGGCAGATTGAATTAAATCGGAGCAGTTAATATTACCAGCTCGCAGCGGCGACGAATGGGTCATAAACGCACCCTGCAGTTGCAGTGCATTCACGACCGTCAGTGGGGCGAGTTGGCGAACGGAAAAAGGTACTGGCTCAGAGACACCGTCACTTGGCCACCGCGCACCGATCCGTCAAGTTTTCGATTTATTTTATTATGTGCTTGGCACCCATCTCGCTGGAGTACCGATACGAGTTTGGAGTTCTACCTTTCTCTCTCTCTCTTCCTCCTCCTTTTCCACCTCCTCCTCATCCACCAAAGCGTGGAAAACATACATCTGCTCTCTGAAAAGCTTCCAAAGCAGCAGAAGCCAAATAGCTCTCACGGGAGAATAATGCTTCCGATATGCTTCTCTATTGTCGAATCGCTCTGAGGGTTGAAGTTACCCGAGAAATGTGCGATACCAAAAGTGCGAAATGTGTTCCCCACTTCGGGGGTATTTTTTTCAGAAAACCGGTCAGGTTTCGTGTAGACCGAAAATATAAACTTCCATGTAACATGTACAAAGGTTTTGACTAAATTCGTGGCCTATTGAGCACAACTGAAACATCTTCCACGGATCGTCAGGAATTGATCGTAACCGACCACTTTCAACTGAGCTGGAACTTGGCAGGCTTCGAGTCAGCTTCGAGTCAGCTTCGATCATCGGCTGTGAACGGTTGTATCTATGCATTGTTGCTCACTCCTTTGTTATCTGGCAAAGCGAGTGTATTCAGTGGCGCGAGTGATCGAGTGTGCACAGAAAAAAAACGAAAGGGTGAGTTATGTCAGTGACATAACTGCAAAGTTGACGTTGGACTGCTTGTTTCTACTATATTATATTCATTCTTAAGAACCAGAAACCCTATGCTATTAATATTCTTCTCAAAAATTGATAGAAACTGCAGCTCGGCTCGAATTAACTGTGAATAACATTTTGTTTGTAGTTTGTTTGAGCGTTTGGCAGCACCTAATACCACAGAGAACAGACATTGATGTACATATACCTTTTCTTGAAAAACGTGTGTAAAAGTTAATATTGGCAGCCGGTATAAAATGCAAGTGCAGAGAAAAACAAACAAATATTGTCAGGTTATGTGCTAGGCTTTGTATTGATAAACATTGGCATGACACTTCTCGCGCAACTGCAGCGCCGCCTACCAGGAGCATAACGACATACATTTGAAATGTCGGTTTAAAGTTTTACACAAGTAGCAGATCGAAGATGAACGTCTGTTCTCTGTGGTAATACTACGTTAAAAAAAGACATTTACACCGTCTTCAATTCGAGATTGTACAGACTGAACATTGAACATATAGCGAATTACAAAAGTGGACCAGTATGGATATTTTCGTTTTGTGTAAAGTTCCACAGGCGGGAACGGGAATCGAACTCTCACTTCAAGGCAATCGCTTGATCGACGGGTGACGCCGCTAACCACTTGACCACGGCCGCGTTCGGCAAGGACGCCAGCAGCCATCAAGGTGGTGAAAGAGCGGGTTCATCGAAAAATTAACCACTCCGGAAGACCGCTACTGACCTAAATGTGTCGATCGTGACTGCCCACACCATCATGACGAAGAACCTGGGATGCAAGCCATACAAGAAACGTAAGGTTCACGGGGTAACGGAGGTTACAACGAAGAAGAGGCTGGACAGAGCACAACTGATACTTTCGTGACACGCAGGTCAGGATTTCATGTTTTCTTATAAGAAACTCTTTGTCTTGCAACAGCCGCACAATGTCCAAAGTGATCGGCTGTGGGCGCCGACGATAGCCAGCATCCCCCGTCCTATATCAACATCCCGCGGTTCCAGAGCGCCACATCGGTGATGGTTTTAGCGGGAAGCTCCCACTGGTGATTATCGAAAAAAACGTGAAAATCAACGCTGTGTACTATAAGGCCGAGGTTCTGGAGAAGGTTGTGGCTCCGGCACTTTGGGACATCTACAGAAAAGGATCATCACCGGCTTACACGGCGAATATCACCGTCTACGCGTGGTGTCGGGAGAATTTGACTGATTTTCTCGACAAGTCTTTGTGGCCTCCCAGCTCCCCGAACCTTAATCTCCTGGACTTTTATGTGCATGCTGGCCAAGCAGAGTGAACATCAAGTGAGCACTATGGATAGATTTAAGAAGCTTATTTCTAAGATCTGGGACGAGCTGTCGATAGACCAAGTCTATGCCGCATGCGATTCTATTGAGAAACGTCTCAAGCTCGTCAAACAGCACATATTCTCGCTATTCCAGCTAATATGTCTCAAAGGTTCTCGATTAACATTGCTTCAATAAAATTGACTAAGAAAAGAACATCTTGTATTTTCATTGTGTTTAATATTTCTAAAGTGTATTCGAAATTATTGAACTGTAGTAAGGACTGTTATTTTTACCATGTCCCTAAAGTGTACTTTTGGATGAATTAGCGTAAATTGTTCTTCAAAAGCTTCTACATGATTGATGCGGATATTAGCTGCAGTATTATGGGGATTTGTGGAGTGCAATTGTACAAATTGAAAGTTTGCGAAAAAAGAGTTTGCGAAAAAAGAGTTTGCTTTGAGCATTGTCTGTGAACGGTTGTGTCGATCCTTTATTGCGCACTATTATGCTATCAGACATGGCACGTTTCGTATTGTTTCGGTAATCTATTGTTCGGTGGTGCGAGTTTAATAACGTTTATGCATCATAAATATTATCACTTCACTTATCCAGGTGATCCCTGATCCAACGAGCCGTACCCTACTATCATAGAAAAAAATCCTCTTTCCTGTGACCTTTGTGAGAATGTAGAGGTAAACAGTCCCTTAACAACCACATATATACACACATACTCAAATTAAAACTTTTCAATATTATTTAATCATAGGTATCATAACCACCCCGGCGATTCTGAAAATCAAAAAAAAATAGAGGTTGGTTGTATCAGGAACATAACCGCGAGGTTCACGTAGGACCACTTTGATGCATAGTAATAATAGTATCATCTGATTTATTTGTATCATAATAATTTTTTTGATTGCGGTTATATCCCTGATATGTCCTACTTCTACTTTTTTTTGGGGAACACCACTAAGTGAATTTCGGCATGGTATTCGCATGGAAAATCGATGAAGTTAGTCAATTTTTGATTGAATGCATACGATTTTCCGCAAAAATGATGAATTTCAAATGGTGAGTTGAAAACTTTGAAGGAGGGTACGACCGACCTCTAGTTCTTACAAGTTCCTACCTCCACGAGTCATATGATCAAAAATGAACGCCAGCTGAAACATGGAGAAGCTGGTTGGTTTAGCCTGGGCAATGTTGTCATTTTGACAAAAACGAAGTGAGGGGGTGCAGCTGAAGATCGTCTAATGTGATGTGATGTGATGTGATGTGATGTGATAAGAACCCAACATCAGTGCAAGTATTACCTATGGCTGCAGGACTATTCTCAGCAGGTTTTTCTGCGAGAATATTTAGCCTACGCGATGGTTTGTTGTAGCAGGGTTAGTCAATCTCAGTTAGGACCTTAGAAAGACTACGGCCAGAAGGCCACGTGTCTTTGCATGACAAGGGACTGGTGACTCCACGAACCCTTGTTCAGTCAACAAATCCTTCGACTGCCTTAGGCTACCCCTCTAATCCCCGTTATATAGTTGTCGTAGGAACAGTGGGAATTTTTAGCATAAATGATTTATAAAAAATGTTAAAACAAAAAAGAAAATTTCACGGTTATACTGAACCTTATATTCAAATAACACATTTATTTTAGTTTTTATTTGTACTAGTTAATGCACTGATATGTTGTAAATATCTACTGTTCCTAATAAAATAGTTGTGAGCAATTAAAATGAGGAGGGATCTCACAAAAAAAATTAAAATTTAAATAACTTACCATAAAGCATATCAGTCTCTATGTTGCACCATAATATCAAATAATAATACTTTCAAACGCATCCTCCACTGCATGTTATTTGTATAAGACTCATTTGTTTTTATAGGCTGATCCTATTTGGAATGGCTCAAATACTTAAATGAAAAAATATTAATTGCACGAGGCGCGTAAAATTTCCCCCGTTTAATTCCAAGGCAAAGGAACCGTATGCAATGGAATTGTTTGCAATCTTCCATGCGCCATACAACAATGTTTATAATCTGTCATACAACAGGCTACATTCAGGCGTAATCTAACAAAAATTTACATGAAATATCCCATTATTTTCTACCAAATCTAGCATTCCCATTATGTGCATTAGATAACGCAGAAAATTCAATGTTTATTTTTATCTGTGTATACTGTGCTGGTTCTTCACAAGGTCTCACGTTTCTCATATAAAAAGATATCATAAAAGACACAATTGCTATTTATACAAATTTCAATTTCGAATAATGTACATACAGTTTTACACTGGAAAAAATCAATTACTTGACCATATAAAAAGCAGCTATAGTTAGTCAATGCACTTCCAACCGTTTACTTACCGTAAACCCCACCTACCTCTTGACATAACGTGAGTCAGGTGTGCCAAAACTTACATCGATGCAAATGTGAAGCTGAAATTAGCATAGAAAACATTGTGATGGGATATTACAATATGAAATGAGAATCACAATTATATTTGTTATGTCTGCATTTCTGCTGATCCTGCTGCAATTGTAGACGGACTTGCACTATCATAATCACAAGGGAAGGAAACAATTCAAAATTACTATACAATACTTGGGAATTCCATGGATGATCCGTTATTTTATTCTGTACAAAGGATAGTTCCATTTTTCGTGGTAAGGTAAGATTTCTGCATGCTACCTTACCGGGGTCGCGCTGCCTACATCGCCTTGGTGCGGCTACGACCTAATGTATAGTTGACGCGATACAGCGTTTCTTACTCAACCGCTGGATGCCAGGACAGACGCTGTTTGAGCCGCACCTTCTTGGTGGACAGACGCTCGGCACGCACCTCCTCAATCTAGCTGAAGCCAGAAGGACAACAGTGCCCAGGCTGCACTACCAGCTAAGTACGCATCCCTTAGCTGGCGGTCTTTGTCATCTCTTGACCCGTGGAAGCATGAGGTAGGAACTTGTGAGGACCATAGCTATGTTGGGGGTTGCACGCTTCATCCCAGTTGTCGGCTAACCATTTTGCAGCCCGGGGTGCGACTGAAGATCGTGTACCTATAAATCATTTTGTAAACGTCTATCTGTAAATCATATCACATTATTTTCCATACTCGTTAAATACATAATTTCAGAACGTTTTAGAATCATCCATGCATTCCATAGCCATTTATCCCAAGAACCTGGAGCAACATGACAACCATTAAAGGCTCAGTTTGTTTATCAGCATTTCAGCATTACATTTAAATTAAAATTGCACTTCTGAAGTTCAACTAAAGGGTGCCCCACATCAAATTGCATCACGGAAAAAAACGCTTTAGAAAAAATTTTAGAAGTTTTTCGAAAATTTGAAAAAACGGCGTCATCCGAAAAGCAACGTGCACATCCTCAGTGATTAATTGAGAGCTTTCGATGCCAGAATCGAACGCAGTCACCTCCAGCATGGTATTGCTTTGTTTACCGACTGAGCTAAGGGAGGACCCTTCACCCGCACTGACGAAACTACCCATCCAGCATCAATCATAGTAACCCATGAGTCAGCAGACAAAATTTGACAGCTCTATCAGTCAAACGGCACCCCACCGCGTCGAAAACGGACATCGTTCGGCACTTTGTGGACACCGGATACACCCGTTCCGGCATCTACAACCAAGGTTGCGGCTTATCATTTTTGACTTATCCATACACATTTGCCGATAGCTCTTCTCAGAAGCTCAATTTCAAAATATAATGTATGATGAACTTATGGTGCTTGAATAGACCTACAACTTGGTCTAACAATACATAGCTCTATCTCTTATATCTGAGGAATAAGAGCGTATATTCGCAGTGATCTTCGCGATGATATTCGCGGTGAAGATCACGCGATTATCATCGTGAAGATCACTGTGAATATACGCTCTCATGTCGAAGATATAGGAGTTAGAGCAATGTACTGTTAGACAAAGTTGTAGGTCTACTCATGCACTACAAGTTCATCATACATCATATTATCAAATCGACTCTCTGAAAGGAGATATTGGCAAATGAATATGCCTGAGTCAAAAATGATAAGCCGCAACCCTGTCTACAACATCTTGACACTCTTAGACAACAATCAGAGCATCGAAAGAAAGCCTGGTGCCGGACTTATGCTTAAGAGGAATACCGAGGGAAAAGTGGCTACGTCGCTGCGTGCGCTTGGCCTGGAGGTCGGTTCAACCGGCCAAACAATGAAAAAGTACCTGGCGAACATGAACATACATGTCCGGAGCGGATGTCGCGTACACTGGTTTCGGAGCTGCAGGCAATGACGCAGCGGCAGCGGCTGAATAAGATGGTCAACTCGATTTTCCCGGCAAATCGTGACGTGGTGGTGGTGATGGACGACGAGACCTATCTCACCCTAGTTGGCAACGACTGGCAGGGCACTTCGTATTTTACTTCCTCCACGAAGGAAGTGAGCTCCAAAGTGAAGTTCATTTCACACACTAAGTTCCCCAAGAAGGTGCTGCTGTGCCTGACAATCAGCGAGAAGGGGATGTCAAAGCCGCTCTTCTTTCGCTCCGGACTGGCCATAAGCGGGGAAATTTATAGTACGAAATGCCTGCCGGAAGTTGCGTCGTTCATCAAAAAATACCATAAGAGCGTAGACGCGGTGCTCTGGCCGGATCGGGCGTCGGCCGATCGTTAAAACGGAGAAAGAACTTAAAAACATGCCTTCACGCATGTTTTCTTCCGCCATGGTGAATGTTCCGGTTAACTGCCGGAAGGCCGCTCGCAAAGGCTAAGAATTTTTTTGCAAGTAAGCTTAAATAATTAACTTCCATGGAAATTTATCAAAAGCAATTATCTGACTTAGCTTTTTTTATCACCATCTGAAAAAGTCCATTTTTTTAATGCAAACGTTATAACAACTATATAACTGGGAGACACGCGGTTCTGTCCGTGGTCTTCCGAAGGTCCTCATTGAGATCGACCGGTTTCTGCTACAACAAACCATCATGTAGGCTATTCTCTCGGGTTAACCTGCTGAGAATAGTCCTGCAGACATAGGTAATCCTTGCACTGATGGTGGGTTTTTATCACATCACTTGGTGTCTCTTTGAAATCCAATAAGTGGCAATTTTTTTAGAAATGGTCGAGCGTCGATGATTACCATCCCGCAATCTCTGTTCGCTTGAAAGAATTGTACAATGCACGCCCGCAGTACTTCCTGTTTTGATAACATGTTGTTAACAACTGATCATATTGGAGTGAAAGTGGTGATATGTTTTTGAAAGCATTATGGTTCTAATAGAAAAGTATTGAAGTCATTCCCGTTATTTGGTGGCCAGCCGTTACGTTTATTTAACAAATCCAAATAGAAACCCTTGATAGGACCATCCTCATTCTCAATGACCTTCAACAGGCGGTAGCGGAAGCGATAACATACCTTCGTAACATACGAATCCGACATTGAGTCCCATGCTACATACGCTCATATCGACTGAGTTTTTGAGAGGACTGTATGTTCTTTTTGATCCATGCTTGAGTCTATCTAGAGCTATGACATGGAGCTGTTTAAAACCAACATCCTTATGGTCATTAAAGTAAGCTCTGGTCCATGGGAGAAATTGTCCATGTAAACTCCAGTGTTGGCCTTAACACCAGCTTTAAGGAAAACTGGAGGCATTTTCAACCCGTTCGACGAAACTGCTCCGAACACCATGACTCCGCCGAAAAGCTTTGTTGTTAACTTGAATTTTACGTTTTCTGGTATATCCTAGATCATCGGAGCGAAATGGTGAACAGTTTCTCGTTATATAAAACGACGATCGGATGCTTCTTCTTGCATTTCAAGAGAGTGTTTACACTGAAGCAAGTCAGAGCAAGTCAGCACTCCAACTTTGATATTCCTGCTGTTACATTGGATCTTATTAAATCCTGAAATTCTCGAACGCGGTTGGTACTGACGGAATTCTTCAGTATATACTTAAAATGCTGTGCAGTACCTACCATTCGTCTTATGAAGCTCAATATTCAATATTTTCTTATGCCTTTCTCCATGCCGAAAATTATCGAAGAATCACATAGCTCTGTGCGTACTCAAAAGTCTTCGACATTATCGTTGAGGTTGTAGACACCACATTTCTCCTGACCAACATGAATTTCACCCCAAAAGATCGGTCTCGACGAACCTTGCACCTTTCGTTTCCTCGTGACTCCGGAATATCGAAATTGGATCTCAGATCGACGCTGTTTACTTTTCACCGCATCGACCATGCTAAAGGGTGATACGGTCAAAATTTGGTCAAGGGAAAACGCGTGTAAATCGGTGAAATCGTTTGTTTAAAAAATCAAATTAAATTTCTTTTTCAAGTTCAAATAGTATAAAATTCAGGAAAAATATTCAGTAAGGCTTCCGCTTTCCCAAATCCGAATTGCCGGGCCTTACGCTTGACCCCTGCCATCAGATTTTGTACAGCCACCTTGTCCACCTTTTTCGCCGCAGAAAGCCAGTTTGCCTTGAACTGCTGCTCGTCCTTAGCAGTTTTTTGGTCTTCTTTAGGTTCCGCTTGACAATAGCCCAGTATTTCTCAATTGGGCGGAGCTCTGGCGTGTTGGGAGGGTTATTGTCCTGGGAACCACCTGCACGTTGTTGGCGGCGTACCACTCCATGGCCTTTTTACCGTAATGGCAAGATGCCAAATCCGGCCAAAACAGTACGGAACAACCGTGTTTCTTCAGGAAAGGCAGCAGACGTTTATTCAAACACTCTTTCACGTAAATTTCTTGGTTGACAGTCCCGGAAGCTATGAAAATGCTGCTTTTCAAGCCACAGGTACAGATGGCTTGCCAAAACAGATATTTCTTTGCGAACTTTGACAGTTTCGTGTGCTTGAAAATATCTGCTACATTTCCCTTCCTTTTGCCGTATAAAACTCCTGTCCCGGAAGCTGCTTGTAGTCGGCTTTGACGTAGGTTTCGTCGTCCATTACCACGCAGTCAAACTTCGTCAGCATCGTCGTGTACAGCCTCCGGGATCGCGCTTTGACCGTCGTATTTTGTTTATCATCGCGATTTGGAGTCACTACCTTCTTGTAAGTCGATAATCCGGCTCGTTTTTGGCTCGATGCACGGTTGTAGACGATACACCCAGCTTATTTGCGGCATCTCGGAGAGATAGGTTAGGGTTTCGCTTGAAACTACTGGCAACTCTCTTTGTCGTCTCAGCGGCTTCCGGTTTTCGATTTCCCCCCGATCCAGACTTCCTGGCTGTCGACAAACGTTCCCCAAACACTTTAATTACATTTGTAACGGTTGATTTGGCCACTTTTAGCGATTTTGCCAACTTTGCGTGCGAGTAGCTCGGATTTTCGCGATGCGCGAGCAAAATTTTGATACGCTGCTCTTCTTGCTTGGACGGCATTTTGACAACTGAAGAGTGAATTCCAAAATCAAAATAGGAGCAACATTCTACACACACACACCTTCAAAATGAAAGGTGTTCAGGTTTTTTAAATGCAAAATTGAAAGAAATACGTCAAGTTGATATTGACCAAATTTTGACCGTATCGCCCTTTATACTCTTAGAAAAGCTTGACAAGCTTGGCGTGTCGGATAACTTAATTCGATGTTTTAATTCTTACCTAACGGATAGGAAACTCTGTGTCAGGATCAGCTCAGTTCACTCGTACTACTTCACTAACGTGTCAGGCGTACCTCAAGGCAGCAGCTTGAGACCACTGCTGTTCTCTATCTCCTTCAAAGAGGTTGGCTTCAAACACTTCAAACTGCTCGGAACTGGTCGAAGAGCCGTTCTAGGCAGGTGACGTCAAGACGAGTTTCATGATTCCACTTGTCTAAAACTTCGTACTGCTTTCTCATGCATTCTGTCCTGAAATTTGAAGCCGTGGTGTGATGCCCGTATCAATCAATCTGGATTACGGAGATTGAATCTGTTCAAAAGAAATTTGTTTGTTATGCTCTCCATCATCTATCGTAGCACGAAACTTTGATGGCGGAAAAGTACATCAGACATAAGCCTGAAGTTGGAAGGATTGGGCTTGTGATTAATGCGTTGAAAGTCAAATACATTAAGGGAAGAGGCTCACGAGAAGCCAATGTTAGCCTCCATATAATGAAGTTCAGATCTACGGTGATGAAATCGAGGTAGTAGGCAAATTTGTGTATATGGGCTCATTGATGACCGCCGATAACGACACCAGCGGAGAAATACAAAGGCACATTATGGCTGGTAATCGTGCCTACTTTGGACTCCAAAGGACGCCTAGATCAAACAAAGTTCGCCGAACAACAAAGTTTACTATCCACGAGACATTAATTAGACCGGTAGTTCTCTACGACCTCGAAAAATGGACATTACTAATGGAAGGCCAACGCGTCCTGGGTGTCTTTGAACGAAAAGTGATGCATACGATCTACGGTGGAGTGCAGATGGAGAACGTAGAGGAGGCGAATGAACCACGAATTGAATCAGTTACTGGGAGAACATCCCGTTGTACAAATCGCTTAAAACTGTCGACTACGATGGGCTGAGCATGTTGTAAGAATATCGGAAAATAGCCCTGTTAAAACTATTCTCGAACCGATGGGTACAAGAAGAAGAGCACGCAACGATCAAGGTGGATCGATCAAGTAGAAGACGACCTGCAGATCCTCTACAGACAGCGAGACTGGCGAGTTACATCCAAGAACCGAATACAATGGAGACATCTTGTCTGTACAGCAGAGGCTACATCGGCCTTGGTAGTAAAGATGTATTCGATAAAAATGGCACACACATATATACTCATCAAAATTAAACTGATTATCGGATTTTCTTGAAATTTTCAGGGAATGAAGAACTACTAATGAGTTTTGATTTACAACATTTGTTTTTTCGTCAATTTCGTCCTCCATCCCGAATGCCCGCACCTTCCTTTTCACTCCACCCATCAAATTTTGTACAACCGATTGTCCCAGTGTTTTTGTTGTTTTTACCCAAATTTTCTTCAATTCTAGCTCTGTTTTTATAGTTTTGGGATGTTTGCGAAGTTCCGTTTTCATAATTGCCCAGAATTTTTCAATTGGACGAAGTTCCGGTAAATTTGGTGGGTTCATATCCTTTGGCACAAAATTGACTCCGTTGGCTCGGTACCACTCCAATACGTTTCGAGCGTAGTGGCAGGATGCTAGATCTGGCCAAAACAGGTTGATCCTTTGTGCTTCTTAATGAATGGCAAGAGGACGCGTCTTGAGAGCACTCTTCCGTGTAAATCCGCACCGTTTATTGTTCCGGAAGTGATGATGGGAGCACTTATTTCACCACATCCGCAAATCGCCTGCCAGATTAAAAACTTCTTTGCAAATTTCGATGGTTTCTTCTCTCACGAACATCCTCCGGAACATCAGAACTTCGACTTGGCAACGAAATATTCTTGCCCAGGAAGTTGACGGAAGTCGACCTTGACGTATGTTTCGTCATTCATCACGATGCAACCGGATTTGGTGAGCAAATTCGTGTAAAGTTTCCGGGCGCGGGTTTTCGCAGTGATGTTTTGTTTTTCATTCCGGTTTGGAGCTTTTTGCGCTTTGTAAACATGTAACCCAGCACGCTTCATGGTTTTCTGCACAAAAACGACTGACACCTTAGACTTTTTAGCGACATCTCGAATTGACATGTTTGTACGGTTCTTGAATTGTTGTACGACTTTCCTGGCCAATTGACTGTCCATTGGACTCACTTTACGACCACCCCCTTCCTTCCTTTGGACACTCAGACGCTCCTTGAAGGTTCTTATTACACGAGACACAGTTGTATTTGCAATTCCAAGCCTTTTAGCAATCCACCGGTGGGACGCCCCTGGATTTTGATTGTGAGTGCATAAAATTTTCTCACGGACAATTTCTTGTTTCGACGACATGACTGAGAAACTACTGAATGTTTAACTATGAAACTTGGCAGATGTAAATAAAACACTATGGATAAGATCTACTCAAATTTCTAGGTTTTTTACTCATACGATTCAAAAGATACAGAAGATTTTCTGTGTGCCATTTTTATCGAATACACCTTTAGACATAGTACGGTCATGCAAGCAGTCTTTGCGGCAAAAGTACTACTATGTAAAAATCGACTCTCCACAAATTCAGGCCAAACCCGACGTCTAAGCTCCTGAGCAAGCTCTCCGAACAAAGTGTTTCCTGCAACTCGAACCCCGTGCTGCAATCTACGGTTTGCACAATCCTAAACGATTTATGTCATCGCAGTTTAACGAATTCTACGCACTGTTTGACTTCAACTGTACATCTGAAGCCTACCATCACCAAATTTAGCTTAGTGAAATGGAAAAAAAACAACCTTAGAAATGGAGGAATGAACTACTGTTCATTGGTCTCCAAGATACCGGACGATTGATACTATTACGAGAGATTGTTTTAATTTTCTGAAGAGTTTTACATAACTTTTATACAGACCTGCACTGGCCTAAGCTCGACGATATGGAGGTGAACAATGTGTGGTTTCAACAGGACAGTGACAAGTCAACGATACTTTT
>JASCZW010017286.1:0-17282 GCA_034211315.2 Aedes japonicus | reverse complement strand
GCGCCACATTGCTACAGCAGCAGCAAACAAGCACCGCACTCATAGAGTCAGAGAGTCGCGACCGACGTGCGATCTTCTTGATTACTGTCAAGCACCTCCACCGCGGCGGCACGCGATTGCTGGTGTAAGTCTCCCTGTCTCACTCGTCAAGTATGCGTGCGTCTCTTACTCACAGGTTTTTCCACTCACAGATTGCTTTAAGTTTCTGTTTTTCGTTGGCGTGTCTGACCAAACCTGCTCAGCGAGATTTTTCTGTCACAAGCGGTGCGCAGGATTGAGGGGATGCATCCATTTTCACCGTGATTGCAGATTGTTGTAGGGTTCATCTCAGCACCACGCGTCAGTAGATTTCTTTCAGTGCGATTCTGAACCCACTTCGAAGATCCATGAATTATTAGTTAACATTGTACACTCCGAAGGCAAATCCATTCGAATTTTTTTTCGAGATGTTTTGATTAATTAGTGATTTTTCGGAAGAAGTTGCACAGAATAAAAATTTTCGACTCTAGGCATATTGTTATATTGTTTGCCTGATAAATCAAAATGTTGATGATGGGTAGGTCCTCCTTTGTTCTCAATCAGTCCAAACAACCTATTCGGCATACTCTAAATTTAGTTACGGTAAGTAGATACTTGTATTCCTATCCATGCAGATAAGACGGCTTGTTTCAGTTCATGATAGGATGCATCGTTTGTTTTTCCGCACATAACTCACGAACGATCTAACCTGCCATATTCTTCGATCGAGTTGTTTATCTCGTAGAATAAGCCATAAATTCCGGCTAGTTTTGCAAATCCCGCGTATGTTGAACCGACGCCATAGTCGTTCATCTTGTATGAACTCCAGTTAATATCTTGCTAAAATGGGAGCAGCCAACTCGGATCGATGTTGCCGCAAGAATGGTAGTCAGACTGACTCTTGAGCACCTCAATGTACTCCCGACTGTTCATCCATCCTGTTGGATGCAAAGCAACTGGCTACCACCGAAGCCTGACAAAATGTCTCCCAAACCATCAAACTACCATCACCAAAGCTACGATTCGCGCAGCAACGCTGCTCCTTTCTTCAAGTCCTCCAGTATGAAAAACTCCATGCGGGGCATTCCAGATTGATTTTTTTTCAGCGATCTTCTCCCACCGTCATATACGATCCACGCGGCATTATTCCGGAGCATCTACCAACACGACATAACAAGATAAAATGTGAAAGGAAAACTTAAAGCGCAACTGGCGCATGAAGCCATAGCGTATTGGTTTCGGTGTTGTTGGCAAAACAGCAAATATGACGTGACATATCCACTCAGTATATCAATGATTCATGTTGTGAGTCAAATTTCCTCACACAGTTTCTGCACGGGAACAAATGAAACGGTAGAATTCATTCTTCATTGAAACATATGCACTTTTTATGGATCCATTGTCATGCAACGTGTCAGGTATGGGTAATAATAAATTCAAATAGGTACATCATATAAATAAAGGATTTTTCTAAGATGGATTGTTGGTTGGCCAATTATGAATATTTATATTAGCAGTTAATCGTTGGTACGTAATGGAAAATTCGTTTCTGTCTTAAAATTTAGCAAATATTGAACCGTTATAACATCAAAAGCACATTTATTCACCAAACACAATGTCACAGATCTATTTTATTCAAAATTACTAGCAGCAAACAAAAATCCACAATAATCCAACCATCAAAACAATTAAAAGAAACCTTCATAATTTTTATAACATCCCATGTTTCCGAGTAAACCATAAACAAAACATCATGATATCATCAACTATATTGTCATGGTAATAGGACGTCAGCACAACTTACATTTCAGCAGTGTTTTGGATTTTTGTATTATTCATTTGGTTTAATAACATTAACCACCAATCTATTTCATTTAAAATGTTTCACTCAGCATACCGCATAACACATCGGTACCGCACAAGTTCTTATGGTCGGTGCAGAAGCAAAGGTGTCGAGAATTTTACCAAACAACCTTCAAAAATTGATGTGATGTATGTAAACCGCGCCGTTCAAAACTTTCACCGCAGATTTGCTTTTGTATTCGACACAACAAACATGATTTCGAAGATCTATAATAGTATTATTCACATCGAAGCTGCGACAACTCCTTGTTTCGCTCTTTAATTCATCTTTTTGCAATTTCAAGATAATAATGAATATGGATGTGAAACCGTGTCCTTCGGTTCAGAAAGGGGTATGGGCGCGTTCTACCGCCCAGGTAACACACAAAACATCTTTTTAGAAAGATTTATAATTGTTTGTATTATAAATGTATCATAAACGTTGTAAAACATGTTGTCAAGTTTGGGAAGCGGATTATATCTTCTTGTATTATATATCACTGACGAACGGTCGATGCTCAAAAATACTTTTTTCACTGCTGCAAGTGATTAATGACTTTACTATTGTTTAACATGGTTCGGCGTGCATTAATAATAGCATAAACAGTGACAAAGATTTTATGGCATTCATGTATACTGTTGAAATTACATTACACCAACCATGTTTTGCAAAACGTGTTCTTTTTTCTCATTACGATGAATTAGTTGAACAAGATTGTGGTTACCTTAATTTTTCACAGAAATACGGATTTTTGAAATTGGTATGTCGAAAATGACTTTTTTCACAGAGCGTTATGGATAATCAAATTTATTAGCTTCATCAACATTTTGGTCACATAAAGTGTGTACATTAGTTTATAGTGATGCCGTAAATTTTCAGCCAAATATATTGATAATTGACAAAGTTACAGAAGGTTGAACAACATCGTATTTTGAAGCTAAAATTTTGCTCGGCTTTTTTTTGCTACTGAGTGTATGTTTTATTAAAAGAAGAAAATCGTTGTTTGATGCTATCCAAGCCATAACTTTTTATATCCATTAGCGTATTTTTATCCAAGCAGAGTTTACTTTTCTTAGAAGATCTCGGTATCCCGCATGCATCTATTGTGTGTTTAGTGTGTTTAGTTTACATTTATTTGCTCATTGCTTCTTTTCGCCTCATAATAGACAGAATGATTCACATCTGCTGGAAAGTGTTACTTTAAAACGCCAAACTTCTCTCATATATATAACTATGGTTGGCACCCCTTTTTTGTTCGGCTACTGGTACATTTAAACTGCATGTTAAACTGTTAAACAGCAATTGTCGGTGTGATTTATTATAAGATCAGTATGAAATAACGGAATGGCTCCTTTATTTAAACCAGTGTAGCCGAAAATCCAGATTAAAATATCAAAACTACATATCAACGCGTCGAAAAATCAACATTGTTAATTCATAAAAAAAAAGTCATGCAACGGTGATATTGATGATGTGTTTTCAAGCAACTAAGTTACCATTGCAGTCTCCATGGTTATTAAGTTACATTTATAATTTGAGCTTGTAGGGGTTCTATCGATAGCTCATGGATGAACATTTTATTGTTTGGAACAGATTGATGGAAGATTGATCATAGATTGTTCGTTCTAGAGTGTTGGTGTTATGTATACAAAACCTTAAAAAAAAACCCAAAATACTAAACTGAAAATAATAGTTGAAGAAAACCATAAATAAAATGCCAATTGCATAAACTATTTACTGACAGTATGTAAAACTAGAAAACAGAAATTATTTGCTCCTCGTTAAGTGGAATAGTTCGGTCTCCTCTGCAAATTAAATATTATTTTATTACAAATTCTTGAGCTCTGGGGCATCTTCAGAATCACGAGCCTTTTTTCGCTAACAGTCCGCTATACTCCGACAGAAAAAGAAGATCCAAGCAGCAATTAAATTTTCGGTGTGAACACCTTAAGACTCCCCCTCTCCCAATATATCCTGACACAATTACTGCATTGTCTATAGCTATGTCAGAGCAAAGCTTTAAATTCTTCTCATGCTCATCAAACATCCTATTTGCAGGAAAATTTCATCCGTAATGCCAGTACCAGCCAGTGAAAGTTATATTGTAGAACACAAATACCAATAAAGGTTATTGGTTTTGCCATGCCATGCTACCACTTATTGGCTCGCCGTCATAATGATTGTCATTACATCAAAATAAGTTAAAATAATGCAGTTTTCAAAAGTGCAAAACGTTTGATGTTGCTTATATACGAGGGCTACATGATAAGTACCCATGTTTAGCTACTGATTGCACCACTGACGCAAGATGGCATCATTTACCGCCATCTTTTAAACAATAGCTGTCACAATTTTAGACAAATTTATCGAGTAGTTTTGTTTTGGTAGCTGTTGAAAATGGTTAAGTTTGCTTTTGTTTGCAACCATAAAAAAGAGCAATGTCGATCAGTGATTTCCTTTTTTATGGGAATACGTGTGAGGAAATCAAAGTGAAGTTGAATGCCATTTATAAGGACCATGTACCTTCAATGACAACCATCAGATATTGGTTTAATAAATTCAAGTGTGGCCGAACATCCGTTTTTGATGAAGAGTGTCCAAGCCGTCCGATTGAAGTGACTACGGAGGATATGGTTAACACAATTCATGGTTCGATTTGTGTTAGCGGATCGCCAGGTGATGATCAGAGATAGTGCTGACATTGCAGACATCTCAATTGAATGCATACAAAATATCCTTCACGAAAAATAAGCTATAAGAAAGCTATTCGCGAGATAAGTGCCGTATTTGCTAAAAGAGGAGCAAAAAGAGAATCTCATGTCAACTTCAGAGCACTGTTTGGAAATGTTTCGGCGCAATCCGAAAAAGTGTCTACAGCGTTTCATGACTGTTGAAACATGGACCCATCATTACACGTTTGAAATGATAGAACAGTCAAAACAGAGGACTTCTTCTGGCTAACCTGCTCCAACAAAGGTGAAAACGGTTACACTGGCCAGAAAAGTCATACCATCAGGGTACCGTTTTTTTGGGATTCGCGAGGCATCATCTTTACTGACTATTTGGCGAAGAAAAGGACAATCTCGTGGCAGTACTATGCTGATTTATAAGCCCGATGCGCTTTTCCTCCTCATCAGCAATTGCCACAGCAGCAATGGATAAATTACGCAAACGAGGAAGTGTTTGCCGCAGCAGAGGACTATTTTTTGAAATTCGACAACACATTTTTTTGGGCGGCTTGAAAAAGTTTGAATTCAGTTGGACTAAATGTTGCAAGGAGTTGTTGTATCATGTTGCAAGGAGATTATATTGAGAAATAAATAAAAATAACGCAGGTTAAAAATGCGTTCCTTTATCTAACACAGGTATTTATCATACAGCCCACGTAACTCGATAAAATGCAAATTGAGGTGAGGCTTCTCCACAGGAATGAGTCATCTCAAGAAACAGTTTTAGTTTAATTCCAGCCATACAGCGCTCCTCTCGGCTTTAATGATAAAACTACACTTTTTTTGTTTCCTGTTTTGTCCACCAACACCTCCTCTATGCATCTTTAAGGCCGAAATGTGTAAAAACTGGCTCACTCTGTAGAAGGTTGTGAAAACAAATTAATAAAACCTTCAAAAGCCCAAAAAGATTCAAAATGTTCTAGTGGATGATGTTATGACCACTTGAGAACCTTCATAAAACCTGTTGACTGCCATCAAAACCAGCATAGGGCCAAAAGGCTACAGCTGTCAAATTTTACGGTGATATCGAGGTGGGTTTTTGTTGTTCTGCTTAGTTCGACTCTCTGCTCTTCTAAATCATTTAACAGTTAAAAGTATCTAAGAAATAAGTTTTGGTGTTGCGAGAAATTTTGTTTGATAGCAAAATATCCAAAATAAATTGAGTTTTTTTTATAGCGTATCATGCTCAAAATGCATGCACATTTAATTTTATGGTGAAAATTGGCACGACCAAAGCCGAAAATTAATGCGCCTTCGAAATTATGCGAGTTTAAAACAATTAATCATAAATTTCCTTAAAATTGATGGAATTCAATAAGGTTATTTAAAACAATGCCAAAATTGGTCTCTGATCTACAGTTACTTTGCAATAACATTTAAAATATAGTGTTTTTCCACATTTCAATGATTGCTTGTATTTCAATATGGCGGTTGGAAGAAATCAAAGTTTTCCCAAAGAGCCAATTTATCTTCGCAATGGCTACTATAAAACTATTTGGTCATTAAGTGACTTCCCGCAATGCGATTTTGCCGTTTAATACATTTTTTGGAAGCAAAATGGCTTTCAAATACTTGTTCATCTGACCATAATAAGATAATATAAATAAGTCCTAAAGCGGCATTTCAAAACAGCTTTTTTTGAGTTCATAAAGTCGAAATAAAACCTTTTATAGGAGTGAGAGGAATTTTAGAAAACAAGGTTTTAAGATCTTTGTAAAGAAGCTGTGTAGGTTTTCAGAAACTTGACTAAAATTTGAAACCTATTGGCTCCTCTTGCTGTCATAATAAAAGCTAATTGATTTCTATTGGCTTTCATAAAACTTCAATAAAACTCAATTAAGCTGGATATTTTTTATGTTACTTGGGATATTTAACTGACTGCGAGCAAAATCAGACTTAAAGTCAAAAATAACAGTACCAATACCAGTCACATCTGGGTTTCCCTTAGGCTCTCATTTGGGTCAACTTACTTTTATTGCATATGTTAACGCCATTTCATTTGTTATGCAAAAACTCAGAGAAATGCATGGGATGTTAGGCAAAGGGTGACTTCCTTGGTTCGAGTACATTGTTCACATGCCCTTTCGCTCAATTTTTAAACATCTGTTCCATTTCCAAACTGCCGTACACTGACGGAACTTTCAACACTTTCTCTTCATATATTTCATTCTAGCAAACACTACTGTCCACTCTTGGCGCCTCATGGTGATGAGCGAACATCTCCTACATCATAATCTTATAACTTATAGAATTAACAACTTAGCATATCAAGTACTCCCATTACTTTAGGGGATCAAATTGTTCAAAAATTTGCTATTTTATATTTTAGATACAAAGGAATAATTTTAGACTTTTGTACTTTATATTTGTCGATCACTATAACACAATAGTTCATAAAGCAATACTCTAAATCTTAAGAAACGTTTCGGCGACTGTTTCTATACATTTAAACCCTTTAAGTTGCTTATTACTAGTCAAAACCAAAAAAAAATCAGTATTGTTTGGTCCTAATATGAAAAATCATGAAGAAAGATTAAGGTCAGTTCATGGGTAGTTTCTGTTGTATGCATTTTTTAAATGGGGATGGACAGTATTCCTTCTACCATTATACGAAGCACTGAAGCACTGAATTTGAAAGAGCACCAAAATTATAGTATGGTTTCGTTCGTAAACGATATCTTCTCACAACGAGTCGATCTAAAGCCAAATTATATTTGTATATTCGTTGTCGACAGCTTCACAATAGAAATATGTTTGCTGTAGATCATTACCGTACATATTACGCTAAATTTGGACCGCTCAATGAATATTGTTTTTAATCAGCTAAGTGAAATGACTGATTAATATTTTAAAACAAAAGAACGTTTAAGAACTCTGCAGTACCAAAAATTCACTTGACTTTAATTGTTGTTATTTTAATATGATACACAAAAAACTTAACTTTGAATTTTAGCTGTAAAATTCAACAGTGCTATTTTACCTAAAGCTAGTACGTTTTAACTACGTTTTCATTGCGAATTGCCACTCATAAGTAAATTGAACATCAATTTTGTTGTATTATATTCGATTATATGAAAGTTCAATTCATGTTCAACTAGTTTAACAAAATTGAAAATAAATTTCTTCCAACCTTGGCAACACATGCCTCCTACGCCTCTGCAAGCTACTGAATCGCTATTGCATTGGTCGCTGTGACAGCTAACCGCAACCTGGACCAGTTGACCCCATCCATGTTGGCTATAGGTTCCGGCAAGTGGTGATGAATATGGCACCATTTCCGAGCGAAAGATAGTCCCCTTGGCTACCAGAAATAGTTAACCTATTGTAGTGACATCAACACACCTGACGACGAACCCGCCGACACCGACGGTGCATGCCACCCGAACCGGCCGCAGTTTCAAGTAGGTAGATGTCGCTTCTCAAAGTCGGCTACCCGTTAATTGAAGTTAGCGGCTTCGTGGCCCGATTAAATTGGATGACAAGCGAGAAAGCCTTCCTACAAAAGATCCCCGACTTCGACCCGCTATGGGAAGCATTGCGAAGGCTCCGAAAAAGAGACCCGTTCGAAGTCTGCTTGTCGGCCGGAACAATTGTTTGTTTAAGGTCAAACACTTTTTCGAGCACGTAGTGAGCTTTTCAAAGCAATCATATCCGCTTCAAATGCGGGAGCAAGAGGCAAAAGAAAAATATCTAATAATTAAGATTAATTTAAACGCAATTGATCATCCACGGACGCATTCTTTGGGGACGAAGAAGGTTAACATTCGCGCAAGATGCTTGCAACCGAGTAGGAGCCAACGGCCTGAATGGAGAAGACGAGTGAAAGAATAAATAAAAATAAAAATAAATAAATATTTATGATCTCGAGCAGCTACTGAGGATTATAATTAATTATGTAGCTCTTGCTTTATGATTCAGATTCATTTCTTTCCACCGTACCTGGATGGGCCAAAAAGGAGATCATGGGGCCATTGAACAATTTTGTTCGGATTTCTTTCTTTGTCCATCTACTGCTAGCCGGCGTCGTGTCAGTTCCGCTCTTTCCAGCGGGCGGAGGTACAAAATTAATGAACCGTGTAGAATTTAATCAATTCATTCAAATTTTAATTTTGAACATACGATCATTCCGCAGCTACTGTCCACTATCCGCAGCGAAAAGTTTCTCATCGGCGATTCCAGATTTTATTAATAATATTTTTATGGCAGTGCAAATAATGGCGCACCTTGGTGGAGAGACGATTCTATCCTACGAGTTGACAGCTACCCGCTTTGAGCAAGCTGATTCATCTCTACGCCAGGGTGCGCCATTTTGGATCCAACCGAGCACTTCCCCGCGACTGGTGGAACTAACGTTGTAATTAAAGCTAATGACGGTGCAGTGTGGTAACGAAGCAGCAGAGGAAATAAGCACTTCACGATGGAGTCAGAAGTACTTCCCTAAACTTTTCTCGTTTGCTGCCTTGAGGCCAGTTTCTCTTTGTTGTTTGCGTTGCTACTTTCAGTTTTTTGGGAGGGTTCTCACGCAATCGTTCAAGTGTTGAAAATTGGCCTCTTTCTCGTTAGCTCGGCAGATACCACACTCACTGTACGGCAAAAGTGCAATGGCGTTCGGCTTGGCTTTGCCAGGTGATTGATTTTGTGTGTCGAAATGTGATGGATGTGGGACGAATAAAAATTAAGCGGTTCGAAATTGTGTTTACCACAGGCGGATAGGCAATCAGTTGCATGTAACTACGGAATTATTTAACTCATCGAGGACGATGCAAATTGCTCAGTTCCGTATATTGAAAATAAATAAGATGAGGAAGGCTGCAAAACATCTAAATTTTCTATTTGAACGCGAATAATTACTTTGCATTTGATAAAAAGTGGTGCTCCTATCAAATCCTTTCTTTGAAAAAAAACAAGAAGTTAAGAATGTTTCAAAAGAGGCTTACACTTTATTTTGAAAACTTCAGAAGACCTTCTTGAATCATTGAAAAAAAAAAAAATTGATTGAAAATTTTATACTACTTTTGAAAACTAAATGCAGCATTTTTGTTGAGCCCCTTGAGTTATTTTTTTCTTAATTCGTTTCAAGATGATCTGCTATGTAATATTAAGAAGTTATCAACTGTCATCCGACAGCGAAAAGAAATGCCCATAGATCCAAGACGACTATTTTAAAGTCAAAAGACAAACCATGACTTTTTCCTGTTATTCTTAACACACGTTTTACACAATAGACATTCCACAAAAGATGCATTCTCGAGATATAACTCTTTGTTAGAAATGTGACAACTGTAACACAAAGTTTCAACTTTCCTTCTGTGGTTCTTCATATTCCTAACAAAACATCAAGTCAGATGTGTTAGCAAATTGAGTGACATGTTTAACTTTATGACCCGGACGAAAAATGAAACGAACAATCAAACCTGGCCCGATGACATCATGACTGGTCCATCACACACATTTCTTATCTAAGGTCTGTTTCTTAAGCATTCATATTTTAAAAGTTCGAAATCCATTAAAACCCGGTGAATTCCTTTAGCACAACGATGGGGGCATAAAAACATGACACCAATTCAAAGGTAAGGTAAAGAACGGAAGGTTGAATGATATTCAGTAACATCAATTTTGATAGAAGCATCGAAGGCAGGGCCGGAGAGAGAGAGAGAGAGAGAGAGAGAGAGAGAGAGAGAGAGAGAGAGTGAAAGAAATGGAAAAGGTAAATTGACAGCCACACAAGTCTCGTCGTTGTCTATACAACCAACCGTAGAGGTGGCCATGTATTGCCATAGCCGGTCCAAGGGTATGGGAAAGGCAGCCAGGAAGGAAGCGGAAGAAATTTCAATTTTCGTGTGATATTTTGACATCCAGTCAATAATTGATATCGAAGCAAATTAGTGTGAATGTAGGAAGACAAGGGGAGCCGAGAATCGAACCGCGGCAACATGGATGATCGGACGAGAGACGAGGGATTCGCGAGGAGCCAAGCCACTTAAGGTCTGAAACACTTAAAAAATCATCTCGGAGAGATACTTACACTTCTTGTGACATTTCTTCCCAACTTGCTCTGTGGTATTCCTCAAGAGTGCAAAGAAGTCGCTGGACGGTAGGTGTGCACAATACAAAGGGAGGAGAAATCAGAAACGAAAAACCACCAACGATGTCTATTTTTATGATTTTCGATAAAGAGAGTGAAGTGGAAGTGAGTGATTCGAGTAAAAAGCTCTCGAGACTGAAGCTTTTTTTCTTACTCGCTTGGTCAGTAGGTGGATCACAGATCGTGGCGAAGACCGAGGCGTGAAGCGTGAGCGAGGAACAAAAATAAATATATCCATTAGACAGCCGATCAGCGAACGATTAATAGCCACTAAAAAGACCGGGAAGTGAGTACAGACCAGAAGAAGGTAGAACTGAAGGAGGCTGAGAGCAGCGAAAAAAACACATCTCAAATGCGGACCATCAGAAGGCAACACTTTGGCGACACTTTTTCTGCGATCGCTGACGACGACCTTTTTGCGGAATATCGAAAAGTGTGCCTTCAGAGTGGTTCGGAGACAAAAGTTTCAGGTGTCTTCTTATTTCTGCCAAATTTCTGTCGAACATGATTGTAAAACGTGGCTCAACCAGAACGAGCTGGCAAAACTAAAAGCCGCCAGAATTCAAATTTGACAAATGTTCTAAGGATTCCAAGCGGGCGATTGGGTTAGGCGTGTCTTAGCGTCGCGAAGCTGGTTATCTTTTTCGCGGATCTTAAAAGAACTACAAATTGCTTGAATGTTTCATCCTCTCGTGGTCCGCTAAAACAGTAAGCATGACTCGTGCTAGCCGTCCGACGGTAGGTCGTTTTGGGTGATTTAGTTTTCCGCTTCATCGGAAATTCCATAAGCACACTGTGGTCCGCCTGAGACGAGCCAGCCGGCCATCTCGCGGACGGCAAAGCAAAATTAATTTCTTGACTCGTGCCTGAGTACCATCTTCATTCCTAAGGGGCAATAAAATTCATTTGTGGTTTTTGGTGCCTTTTCTCCGTCCGTGCTGCAAATCAAGAACCAGAGGCAAAGTTTTTTGGTTATCGGTCAAATATTCGCACTTTACGCCGAAAGAGAGAAGTCGCCAGTTCACTATCGCAATGGGCACGGATAGTCTAGTCGAAGCATTGATAGCAACCCATTGGAGACGGTGTTCTGTGAAAGCGTATTTATGATCATAATATTTAAATTCATTTTTAACTGTCGGATACTGAGGATATTGTTTGTGGAAATTTTTGCTAAGAGATTTAAAAAATTGTTAATTTTAAAGATATTGGGACTATCAGAGGGATGATTGCGTGATGATGCGACATACTAAATCACTTGTCGAGTTGATTAGTAATTCTCATTTTAAAACTGTTCACTTACATGTTACTTTTCCGAAAAAAAGCAGTATATCTCAAAAAATTTACTTTAAATTCCATATAAAGAGTACCAAATATCGTTATGTAATCAAATATGAAATTAATAGTAGCTTAGACATTTTACAAGGCCTATTCGGGACATTTTACAAGGCCTATTCGGGATATTTTTTTTAAAACAATATCGAATCTTTAGCTGTCAGAAATGGTAAATTTACTTATAACGAAATAATTTTCTGAGAATCAATTATTCGTAAGCAAACGAATGCAACATTAGTACGATGTAAATTATAAATGCGTGGAATAACAATAATGTTAACTAGATCGTAGTTAAATTTTGTGCATTTGCTCTGATTTAATTATATGACTAAATGATATGATTTAAATTGTTCTTCATTTTATTTATTACTCTAAGGGGTGTAATCAATGCTATGTGATGTATAATAAACATTTTTAATTCAATTTGGCGTTTTGAAGATCGTTACTTGTATGGGCCTTTTGTTCGTTATACTCGAACTGGCTTTCAGAATTAATGATCGTTATGCAAATTTCATTTTATTGCGTCAACGAGTGGGTTATAGCGCATGATGTTAGGATGTTAGGCATAATAGACGTTGCATTCTAAAAATATACCCAAATAGAGGGAGACACTTTTCTCTCCAAGGCATTTGGGAGTGTGAACAGATAATTTGTTAGAACAACTTCAGAAAGCCACTGGTAGTATATAAGCACGATGAGGCGCACAATCTTTGGCCAGTCAAGGAGGGATATTTGTTCCTGCTTTTCCTATCCCGCATTGGGTAGTGGGTTCCACTCAATTTCTAACTACTTCTATTCAATGCAATAAATGCCCTGCTCTAACGGATTTATCAATACTTTCTCTTCACATCTTCGTTCTAGCAAAAATTGCTGTCCACTCCTGGAGGCTCATGGTGAAAAGAGCTTATTTACTTCTTGAAAAACAGCAGCATCATCAAAGTTCAAAGTTGTTTATACAATAACGCTCATTGGTGACCGCCGAGAACGACTCCTGCAGAGAAATATAACGGCGCATTATAGCTGTGCCTCCGAAGGACACTATGATCGAACAAAGTTCGCCGAGCAACAAAGTTTACCATCAACAAGACAATCACTAGATAAAGTTCAATAAAGTTAAAGGCAACCTGTGGATCCTTCGCAGATAGCGAGGTTGGCGAGGTGTAGCCATGTACCGAATAGAATGGAGACAACTTCTGTGTACAGCAACACCAGTCTTGGTCTGATGCGTAAGTAAAATAAACGTCTTTCTGTCATGGAATAAATGCCAATCGGACAGTGGCGCACTTGGATTGCAAATTTGACTTTAAGGATCAATCTTAGTAAAACTATTATATTCATAAAAGGAAAATAAGTCTTCTTAAAAGGTGGAGTTTTATGTCATACTTGCAGTTCACTTTTAATTGCAGAATAATCAAAGCGAATGCACAGAGAGGAAAAGGCTAAGGTGCGGATCCTCATGCTCAAAGGAAATTTAGTATTCTGAGCAAATTCAAATTTTCAAATTTTCGGAAACTTAGTAATTATTCTTGGAATTGGAATGAACCAGGATGAGAATATTGGTTGCGTCATACATAACCTACATTCTATATTCTACATTCTACACCCCTACATTCTACGCTAATTTTACTACAGGTTATGATCAAATGATCGATTGGTTCAGCAAGTTTATTTACTCAGGATGCTGAGAAAGTTCAGTACGTACCACTTGTAGGATTCTTGTAATTCCTGTTTGTGATCATAACTGTATTATTCCAAGATCCCTTGCACTGAAGTGGCCGGCTCAGTGGGGATTTTTTATCAAGACCCGAAGCTAAGAGTTAGTTCCATTGTGGTTATATCACATATATACATTTTTACACAGTATTTATCTACACATTTTAGCATGAAGCAACATGACAACCAAGATTGTTTTTTTAGAATTCCAGCATGGAGACGCTGGTTGACTCAGCCTGGGCAATGTTGTCAATTTGACAATGGCGAGGTGAGTCTCTTCGACTGAAGATCGTGTACAAGCAGGGTTTATATTCCATCATATCATTAATAATTTCAGCACGCTCTGGAATCATCTTTGCATTTCAAATTACTTTTGCGTTTTAGAGCATGGAGCAGTATGACAAAATAAGACTCAATTTGTTTTTCTACATTTCAGATTAACAGTGAGACAGTGTTAAAATTCTATTTCTGAACTTCAACTACTTTTTCATAAAAGACTGGCATGTGATTATAAGTAGTATAAAATTGTATTTAAATATTTTTGTTTAGAGGTATTATGATAAGATACTTTAAGGATTTTTTTTCATTAGGGCGAATCTAACATTGAGAGACTCTCTTTGATTACTTTCTCTTTCATTCATATTCCAATCACTTTTAAGTTTTTCCTTCTACTATCTGTAGAGTAAGCTAGCCAGCACTGTTGTGTATTGATCTGTACTAAAGATTGCATCGAAATTGTTATAATGGCGCTGTAATGAATGAAAGAGAGTGAGCCCGGAGAGAATCTTTCAATGTTAGATTCGCCCAAATGAAAAAAAATCCTAGATTTTATTTATTTCAGAAATCAACACTGAAACTGCTTTCATCGACTTTACAATATGCTGTTGATTAAAAAAAAATACACATCTAATATCTTTTCTTTAAAATTTTAACTGTGTTGATTGGGCTGATCTACTTAAATTTTTCAGCCTTTAACGAACACATTAAAACATAGGTATCTAAGGTTTATTTTGCGGTAACAATCTAGTAGATGTCAGATATATTTTGTACATACATATATAATATTCTATTACGTAAATTACATACATACACTCAGTAGCAAAAAAAAGCCGAGCAAAATTTTGCTTCCAAAAACCGCGTAGTTCAACTTTCTGTTACTTTGTCAATAATCAATATTTTTGGCTGAAAATTTGACAATTTATTAAACAATTTATGTTACTTATGTGACCAAAATTTTATGTTGATATAATTTATGAATTTGGAGTTATCATAACATATGTGAAAAAAGTCATTTTTGGACAAAGCAATTTAAAAAATCCGTAGTTCTGTGAAAAGTTTCGGTAGCATATCACAAATTTTTCCATAGCTTAAAAAAGTACAGAAAACAATGTGGACAAAATTTGAACTGTTTTCATAAAGTGGTTTGGACTACAGCTGGCGTCAAAGTTGACGCACCAACATGAGCATTTCCCTTTTTCACCCGATGCTGACCTTGCCGAAATATCGGTGCAAAAAAAAGCCGAGGTGAATTCATCTTATTAATACACATGATTTGTTACGCGATAAATATCCCAAATAACTAGTGTAAGCCACGAAGAACTTTGAAAATATGGGATTCAGCATGAATTGGTTTTTGAAAATTACGTATACAGTGTTATACAGTATTATTAATAAAATTCACCTCAGCTTTTTTTTTTGCACCGATATTTCAGCAAGGTCAGTATCGGGTGAAAAAGGGAAATGCTCATGTTGGTGCGTCAACTTTGACACCAGCTGTAGTCCAAACCACTTAATGGAATTAGTTCAAATTTTGTCCACATTGTTTTCTGTACTTTTTTAAGCTATGGAGAAATTTTTTATATGTTACCTAAATTTTTCACAGAAATACGGATTTTATAAATTGCTTTGTCCAAAAATGACTTTTTTCACATATGTTATGATAACTTCAAATTTATAAATTTAATCAACATGAAATTTTAGTCACATAAAGTATATACATTGTTGATAATGTTGTTAAATTTTCAGTCAAAAATATTGATAATTGACAAAGTTACAGGAGGTAGAACATGGAGTTTTTTGCAAACAAAATTTTGCTCGGCTTTTTTTTTGCTACTGAGTGTACATTCAAAAACAAAAGGGTAAGGGGGAAATACAAGGTGCCAGACAAACTGTAGGCTGGATGAGGGATTCGTGGTTATCTGGCCAAGTCATGGATGACAATTATACCTTCCTTGATGAAATAAATGAAGCATTTGAAAACCGTCGGTAAAGTTTTCTCAATCCAGAGAAATAAATGGTTTTCTGTGAAACGTACAATGATTTTTAAATAATTGCTATCATTTGGGCGTAATCATGCATTCCTTAAAATTAAAAATGTATGCTCACTGGAGAAATCGCACTTTAAATGATAATCTGGACATAAAATGTAGACTCAGAAAACACCAATTAAATCACGAGCTTTTATAAGTATTCTTTTATAAGACATTTGAGCGGCAGATCAATGTTATTCCATATCGATGTGCTAATATTTCTTAATTTAAAATTGTCATATAAATGAACAAAACCCCAAACAAGGAAAATATTCATGTTGATTGTAACACCTACATACTTGTTTTAAGGATAGAAGAAAAACATGCAAAACTGGCCTTTACTGCCGAAATTTTAGGAATATTGAAAAAAGTGATCAATGTTACCCTGTATTACAGTGTTGCAAAATATGGTGAGTGAATCTTTATTTGGGTGCTGATGAAATCATTCTTAAATTCAGATTTTATTTGAATCCGATGTTTTTTTTTTATGTTTCGAAGAAATCCTATTTGAAATAGTTTTTGTTTAGCGTTGTTCGAATCAGAATCTCGAATTTCTTAAAGTATCATGGTACGATTTCTTATAAATATTGTTACTCGTTCTTAGTTAACTTGACACGCAGTTACGACTAAATCATTTCCATGTGCGTCATTTTCCGTTAATCCTACTCACGTCCTCCAGTTATCATTGCGCAATTTTATATTAACTTTTCTGGTGTCTTGGTCAGTTTTTTTTTAGGTTTGATTTTAGACTGCAATCAACCATGATTCGGCCTAAAGTGTTTCTATAGATTTTGAATGAATTTCTGTCAACATAACTTAATTAAATTTAATCGTGAGGCTTCTCCTTGAATCGGCTTCTCTGGATTAGAAGATAATCTTTCTTGCTAAATAAATAATAAGACCTTAGGGATCGGCATGGATTCTACTCAGGATTCCAATTTGAACAAGCTGTGAGGGCTATGCGAGAACCCAACCCAAGATTCTGAGGAAATCATGCCCAGCATTCTGTTCCAATCCTTCTGATTATCAGTAGTACAGTGTTATACTAAACATAATTCATAGCAAAGCTCACTTAAAAAGGCGAATCTTATTAAAATTATGACAGAATTGTGTAGCATTTGCAAAAAATGCAGGTAAGGTCTGTATCCACATTAATCCGGACACCTCCAAATCATTGTAACTATTGAAATATTGCACGTAGGAATGAAATTGAATTGAATTTAATCGAGTGGCTTCTCCTCGTTGCATGGTCT